>JBAJNP010006637.1:0-24987 GCA_036877545.1 Yasuhikotakia modesta | reverse complement strand
GCACACTCTCTCACACACACGCACGCACACACACACTCTCTCACACGCACGCACACTCTCTCACACACACACGCACGCACACTCTCTCACACACACACACACGCACACTCTCTCACACACTCTCTCACACACACGCACGCACACTCTCTCACACACACACAAGCACACTCTCTCACACACGCACACTGTTGCTTAGACTCCAGTTGATGCTGACAGGCCTGCAGGAGTCTTATGTTGTTCTGTATTGTTTGATTGGAAAAGATTCAGCAGTCAATGTTTGTCATTGATTAGGATGAAAGTAAAGAGGGATCTTCCAATCTCTGCATAATCTCCTTTAATTCTCTTTCAGTTTATGAATAGATGTCACACACAATATTGTTACACAACTGTTGTATAATGCAACACTGTCAGTGTGTGTGTGTGTGTGTGAGAGATACTTACTTGCAGTGGATTGCAGTTATTATTGTTGGTCATTTAATAATATGGCATAAACTCCAGGTCTTGAGGTTTAAACATTGTGAATAAATCTTCAGCTGACATGTCGGAGCTTAAAGTGTTTAATAAGGTTTCTTGGGAAATCAGCCGTCTAGTTTTATTTTCACAGTAAAGAGCACAGATGCTGTTGAAATAATAAGTGCTGTTCGTTCTACAGGACTGCAGTTCTTTCCCTCCTAAAACACGTTGTTCCTGCGGTTTCTGTCTGATGTGCTGATAGCACACAGCTCTGATGGGCCTCAGTTATCCATGTACTGAGGTTTTGTTTGTCCTGCTTGATGTTGTTGTTAACTGGTCAGTCGAGCAGATCTGATATTTACACACAAACACTGAAAACAGTGATTCAGACTCTCAGAGAAGGTATTTTCTGACATTTGTACTGAATCAGAACTCAGTTATATTACATAGTGAGACCTCTATAACGTCTGTTTCTCCTCTGTCAGATGTTTCTCCTCCAAGATTTGAACAACTTCTGAAACTGAGCTCGGATTTGGGTCTGTGTTTGTCTTAATGATCTTTTTTAGTGTTTTAAGATATTTTAGAGGAAACATCTGTGACGGCTGATACTTAAACGAAGCATAACTGAGAACTTCATTAAGTTCTACGAGCTATAAAAGAGCATCTCTGAGGAGCACACGCCGCCTCAGCCTCCAACCGCGTCTTCTTTACCTTACAGATTCACCTTTTTTGCTTCTAATAGGAACTGTGTTGTTCATTTATCAAGCTGCTGCATTTTTACAAATTTCTTTTTCCATCTGGAGAGGAACAAAAGCCGTTTTTTTACCTGTTACCTCAGCCATCTGTTCCCTGGGCGTGAAATAATTCACAATTTTACAGATATTATCTTTTTCATTTTGTTTTGTCACATTAATTTGGATTATTTTATACCTCTGATTTAAATTTTACTTATTTCACAGTCTTGGTAAATTCACCCCTTTTGTGTTTGGACTCATTACGGTTAACACCACGGCTGGATGTGAAATTTTATTAGTAGTCCTGCCTCGAACCACCTCATGGGGTCTTAAGAAATTGAGACATTACCAGCCAAACGCTCCATGCTGAACTAATGAGCCAATGAAACGTGGCGGGTGTGTGTGTGTGTGTGTGTGTGTGTGTGTGTGAGTGTGTGTGTGTGTGTGTGTGTGTGAGTGTAAGTGTGTGTGGGGGAGTTTGTTCCACCACTGTATCTGCAGTCTGTATTGAAGATAAAAGGCACTAAATGTTTGTTAGTGAAGCATGATAACGTGGGAACTTGGGTTCCCGTGACCTTGTGAACTTTCTGTGAAGTCTTCATGGCTGGCAGCTAGCTGGGAGCTTCATCCTGGAAAATGAGGCTGTCTAACTCCAAAGAACTCCATTTACTTTCATCTAATGCAGTGACAGGCAGTTTAAATAGACCTTCCAAATCAAGCAGACTTGGGTGAGTTTAGGCTTTTACCAAGAAGTTTTGGGGTGGAACTCAGTCCATTTGTCATACTCACTGTGGTGCTTGTGCTGATGATGTCATACTCACTGTGATGCTTGTGCTGATGATGTCATACTCACTGTGGTGCTTGTGCTGATGATGTCATACTCACTGTGGTGCTTGTGCTGATGATGTCATACTCACTGTGTTGCTCGTGCTGATGATGTCATACTCACTGTGTTGCTCGTGCTGATGTTGTCATACTCATTGAGAGACAGGAGCAGGAAGGGGGTGGAGCCACATTTTGATTCTCATTCCAGTTTACAGTAGAAACTTACTAATTCCAGATTCAATACAGCATTTGTCACATTATATTTATTATTGATTTCTGTGAATAGTTATTTTTAAATTGCAGCAAGAGTACATATACATTACACGTGTTAAAATGACTCTACAGTGATTCAATATCTTGTGGTAATAGTTTGTCATTTATGGACTGTCTTTATTCACTTCTATTCCAAATGATTCACAGCAACCTTGATATGTTCTTTTTAAAGAAAATCTTTAAAAGATTTTTTATTGAGGTTTTATAAAGGTTTTATTGAACCAGGAATCTAGCTTTTAACCGGCTGTTTCCATGGCAAACAGATAAAATTGATCTTCCATTAACATCAATAATCAATGAGCAGTGAGAGGAAGTGTTGAGCTGCTCCTGTGAGCGACAGATCTGGCCTGTGACGTACAGATTCTCTGCTAAATGTCCTGCTTCTCTCTGATTCTCTCTCTAATTAAAGAAGCAAAGATCCAAAAATACCAGATTTATATGTAAGAAGATTGGAATGGAAGCTGGTGTCACTGCAGTGTGAAAGCAGCTGTAAAGAAACAAATGTTTTATTCACCGAGACGTGTGAATCTGTTCTGCAGGAACAGACATTGTGGGTTTCATTTTAAATCTGTGAATTTAAGCCAGTGAGTTTTTTCTTTAAAACAACTTTGTACTTTTATTGGACATTGTAGTGTTTATATGTAAAGAATTACATAAATTGTGGAAAGAAAAATACGAACTGAACGTTTGAGAGTTTGTGAGAATTGTTTGTGTTATTGATCCGTAGTGAATCCGTAGAGTTGGATTCAACTCTTCCGGTGAGATCTGGAACGGTTTCTGCTCTGTCTCCGTGTGTTTCAGTATCTGTGTGTGTGTTTATCTGAACACATCCATTAGTGCATGACAGTCTAGTCAGACAGGAACTCTCTCTCTCTCTGTGGGACCACAGTACCTGAGCTGGACATGTTCTGAGAACACTGAGGACTGTCAGAGTGTGTGTGTGGCGTGTACCAGTTTCATGCAGTGTGGAGATGAATTCAACGCTTCAGCACAAATGCGTGTCTGTTTTGCACTGCGATGCAATTGAACCTAAAAGAAATAATTTTGCATCCTTTTATATGTATGTCCGCCTCGTTTGAATAAAAAACTCATAATTATCTTAAAAACTTTTTTCTGTTAAATGCGGATTAGGTGCAGATTAGGTTGCTGCAGTTCTGCTGCATCTTTTGTAACGCAACACACACACCTGCATGCAAGAAATGCAACGGGCAAAAAAACATTATGTGGACATGAGTAAACTGATAAAATAAAACAACAGCAACAATGCTAGCAGTCAGCACAAAACTCCCTCTGTCTGTGTAGAGTGTCTCACATACATACGTGTGTGTGTGTGTGTGTGTGCGCAGGATGTGTATGTATGCAGGTGGCTGCATTTGGGCTGTTTTGAATTTCTGCCTGGATAATTATTTCTGCTAATTATCACCTAATTATGATGCTCAGATGTTTTTATGGCAAACCTGTGTCACGAACACCAGGTGGGTCTTTTAAATGTCTTTGTTAGTTTGTGTCACTCAGAGGAACTTTGAAAGATTGGATGTGAATGTGTGTGTATGTGTCTGTGTGTTTGTGCATTTGCGTGTATGTGTGTACTAACATTACTATAAGAATGTTTTGATTGGATTGTTTGTTGTTGGATTGGCAAACTGGACATTTAGCAGTGGTGATGTCCTTCCCCCTCCTGCAGAATTCATCCACAGATTCTGACAGCGCCCATCTCTAATTCTCCCAGAATGTTGAAATGATGCACCTCATTTTTCACACACTTTTTCTCCTTATCTCATCACTTTAACAATAGCAATGAGAAATTGGATAGAGGGGTTGAATAAGCAGCAGCGTGAGTGATTTTATGAGCGCTCCCAAACAAAGCCACTTTGGGGGGACCGAGTTTAGTGATTTGATTAAATCATGCAGCGTTCCTAATTAATTTCTGCTTTTATTGACTTTCTTCCCTTAAATATTTTAAAATCTTTTAAGTAACAATAGAAACAGTGTGTGTGGTTAAAAGTATAATTTTACTATTCAACTGAATAAATATCTTAAGTTTATTTGTTAGCTATATCAGTTAAATGTACCGGCTTTTATTGATAGATGGAGTAATTGAATGCGAAGCAGTTTTTTCTGCTCTTTACATTTTTCTTTTCATTTTCTTGATGTTGTCTTTGCTATTTTATGATTTTGTTTGGACCCCCTTATATCTAGGTTTCTGAAGACCACTAATAATCTCCTCACATCTTTTTCTGCTTTTATCTCCATGTCCTGTAAGTCTGAATATGGGGCTTTAATGAGTCTCTCTCTCTCTCAGTCTTGTTGACTCACTCGTTCTGTTGTGAATCAGATGAGGCACAAAAGATTCAGAAGGATTGATGCAGTGAATCTCTCTGAACAGCATGTACACAAAACACATTTTATGTTCTCTATTTATTTATTTGTTTTCATTTGTATTTCTGATGTTTTGTGGTACCTGCTGTTGTTACACACACACACCCCCGCTGTGGAATACATCAGTCCAGTGAGAAGCTCACGCTGAGCGCTCGCGTCCCCTCCGGTTAGCGTGATGGACGCATGGGCCGCCGCTCACCTGAACTCAATCTGATGACACGTGACGACACGTTAACATGCTTTCAGAGACCCAGAATCCACAGCTGGGTTCAGGCATTCTGCACACGCAGAACACATTCATTCAATCACACACCACCCCACATCTCAAAGATAAAACCACTTACACAAAAGACAAGAAACAGGGTGTTAAATTCTGTCTCCTGTTGAATGGACACAACTCTACTAAATGAAACGCAGGCATCCGACACGCCTGTTACACACTAATAAAAATGTGCTGGAAACAAGAGGATAGGACAGGATGTGAGTCTTTTACATAAATATGGATGGAAAATAATTGGCAGGACAAGCATGTAACATTTTCCACAAATGTTCTCGACAGGTCAAGCTGGCTGATCAACACATTACCCACAATGCACTCTGCCACTTACTGCATGATTGATAACTGCAAAGGCAAGCGGAGTGCTAACATATAGGCAAGTCTTGAGACTGTGCAATTATGTGCATATAATTATAATTGACTGAGAGGCGCTGGTGTGTTGAATGAAGTCGGTCAAAGGATGTTTTGGTTTAATTGAAGGGTCTGTGAGGGAGACTAGAATCAGAGAAAAGAGCTGAAATCAGAGCAAAGTAAACTGGGAAATGGGACAGTTTGTCTTCACCCACATCCTGTCATTTGACTGCAAACGTCATCTGATGTTTCTTAGAAGAACTTTAAAGGATTTAGTCTAGAAACACAACACAGGTGGAGTCAGTTCAGATTTACATGAGCCTCACATTTCTATCAATCACACAGCATTATAATAAACTTTACGTCCATAACAGAAAGTCTGAATGTTTGTATGAGTAGATAATGAGTTTGTGTTTTTGGGTGGTTTGTCTCTTTAAACCTCATTGTGTGTTAAAGCTTAACAGGGTTGTTTGTTGTTTGAGTCCTGCAGAAAGATGTTTCATTTCCACAACATTTTGTACTGATTGAACAAGAATCTTGAACAGATTTTGGGCAGCAGATTGCAGAAGAGAGTTACTCGTCCTCACGAGCTCTAACACAGAAATACTTTCTAACTAAATAACTCGGCCGATTTCACATGATATTTCCTGTAAATGAAATCTCTTTGTTTTGATACAGTTGAGTTGGTGTCTTCACTTTATTTTTGGTGTTTGTTTTTTACTTTCTGCGTTTTGCTCTTTTATAATCACTGTTTAGCAGAAATACTCGTGCAAAAGCTCAAACCTGTGCAGCAGTTTAATGTGTGAAGTGTGACTCAATACATCCACCTACAGTTATACAGTGTTCTCAGCATTCAACTGCAAATATATTTCATTGAAGAAATATAGAGTTGCAAAAAGTTGTGTATAAGTGTGCATATGTGTGTGTGTATTTGTGTGTTGTGTGTGTGTGAGAGATAAGGCCTACAGCAGTGTTTTTGTGCCATCTGTAAGACCCACTGAGTTTCTCCCCATGACTTTAGCATCACAGCATGAGACTACAAACACACACAAACCCAGTAAAAACTCCAGTAGTCCTGAGTGAGCTGTAGACTTCCTATAGACACACTCACTTCATTCTGCTTATGTAAAACAGCAGAAGCGTGTGGTGGCCAGTATATTGCCACAGTAATGCACACAAGTAATTGCTCATTAGTTATAATTGAAAGCGTCTCTTCTGAAGCAGTTTTACAGTCACACGTTATCTGTGATTTGCTGTATGGTTTAAGTGTTCCTGTCATATTTAATAGGAGGGATGAATATTTCATTAGACACTTGCTTAATATTTGTTGACGGTGAGTTGGATATGGAGTCTCATGGCTGTGAGATGCTCTGTGCAGTATTACATGTGTTAAATGTGCTTGTGTAGCATCTGTAACTTGTACCAGCTAGTGAAAGAAAGGTGTGGGTGTGGTTTAGACACTTTATTTCCTGTTCTGTTCAAAAGCTTTAATCTCACACTTCGTTTAAAAGTGTGATACATTTAGATGTGTGATGCATGGCAAAACTGTCTGTTCCAAAAAGAGAGAGAATTTGGATAAATCATCAGGGATGTCCTGAACTGAAAAATCAATGAACAAATGCAGTTTTTAATATTGTAATGAAGCTAAATTTAGTTTAAGAGGAGGATTGTTTATAATTAGCTTTAATTAAAAGCTATAATTAGATGTAAAGCTGTAATTATCTTCAGGGCATGTCTTCATGTAACTATGAAGGTGTGTGTGCTGTACAGATTTAGCTATGACTGACAAACACTGTGATAATCTTACAATGAAACTTTTATAAACTGACTTGGTCCGCACAAATGCCCCACAAGCTTGATAAAGGACCACCCAGCAGATCACCAAACATACGACATCTTTAAAATCTGAAAATGTAAAAATACTGAAGTTTGTGTGAGGTTAGATTTGGGGGGGGGTGAATATACAGTCTGTCATTATGTCTATGTGTCAAGTGTCTAGAAACCTAAAGTGGGTGTGTTTTATTGATGAGGAAGGTGGCAAATGAAGGAGGAAGAACATGGCAGATGGAAGCGAGAAAAAGAGTCAAGAGGAGAGAAAGTGTATTTTTCTTTCACAGCAGCTGAGGGTTCCAGATGGCTCCTGACTAGTGTGTGTGTGTGTGTGTGTGTGTGTGTGTGTCCATGCTATACCCTATATGACTACTGTACATGCGTGCTCATCGCAGGAACTGAGCGTGCATGTGTGTGTTAGCGCATTATGCATGTGACGTGTTCTGTGTATGTGTGAAATGCGTTTGATAGGGGCTTTATGGCTGTCAGTGTAGCTTTTTGTGGCTCTGCTGTTCTGAGGTGGTGTTTAGCTTCGGTGTGGTGAAATGTGTCGCCCCTCGAGGCTTTTCTTCAGCGTATTGGGTTGCAGCTAAACAGCTGCATGTGTGTGTGTGTGTGTGTGTGTGTGCACGCTTCAGATTCGCTTCAGATTCAGTGGAACGGAAGCACACCCACCATGTACAAATTCCTCTGAAGCTAGAAGGTTAGAAGTGGAATTTCAGTCTTCTGAAGGAAACAAGGAGTCATTGGAATTAGGAATTTTCATGAATAAAACACAATTTCAAACTTCTGTCTGCATTGCTTTGCTTTAATAAATCATTACATATGTTTGATTTTCAATCTAATTTCCCCCAACCTTGATGTTTGTTCAGAAAGCTTAGATGTTGGGATAAAATCTTTAATACCATCTTGGAGTCGTGGTGTAACGGCTATCACAGGTGATACCAGCTGCAAACTGACAGCATTAACATGAAAATGCAAATAAACGTTTCATTTTGCACTAAATGGATTTTTTGTGACATTGACCATGTCGATGGCTGGTAAATTTCTAGTTTGCATTGAGACACAAGAGATTGTTCTTCATTGAGTGACTTGATGTTTGTCAGAAGTTATTTAACGTCATTTGTAAACACATCAGTTGAGCAGCAGCTGTCAGGGTGAGTTCTGTAATCACCACAGCGTGTCTCTTTCTACACGTTCACCTCATTTCTCTCCTCCTTTCTTCTTTTTTAAACCCAATTTTCTCTTCACGTGTTAAGTCATCTGCACAAATTCATTTGCAAATTCACAGCGCACTCCTGCCGCGACAAACTATGGCATTACAGCTCCCATTTGCAACAACATCTCTAAGTAAAAGCTAAAAAGCTTTTACAAATGTGCTGAGAAGAAAACTACAGCGGAAAGTGCTCATTGTTTTTAGTGCTCTCAGTGTTTAAGTCCAGTGTGAAGGAGGGTGGCTGATGGCTGTCAGCGTGTTTTAATGGGGTTAAAATTTTCCACAGAGCACTTGAGACAGATCAGCATTGATTCTAACAGAGAGTGTGTGTCTGAAATACTGCTGCTTTCTCTCACGGACATAATGCAAGCAATACATGTGTTGTTGTGTGTGTGTTTGTGGGACGGGGGGGTGGATGCTAAAGGTTTTCTGAGAAGGTTAGGTATAAGGGTAAGTTAGGGGACAGAATATACAGTTTGTATACAGATTCTTTGATCCTTAGGAACCTGAAAGATAATCTCTGGGTGTGTGTGACCAAGATGGGCATCTGAGATTTAGTGCAATATAAAAACATCATGTGTGTTCATTTAACATGATGCTGTGGGCTCTCTGTATCCATGACAACCGGGGTTGACACACCTCTGAAACAGACTTGTGTATGTCAAGCTTGTGCAAACCCTTCACAGTGTCAGTGTACAAAAGTGTGTGTGTGTTTTCTCTCCTGTAAGCTTAGTTATATAAAACATCTTAGAAGAGTCGGTTTTTAGATGCTCACTGAGTGAGAAAACTTCAGTACAGTAGAGCTGACAGACACACACACACACACACACACACACACGGCTGTTGTTTCAGCTGGGTCCAGTGTTTCACCTTATCAGAAATTCAAGGTGACTGAGACCAAATTTACATTAATGAGTCGTCAGCTTGTTTAATATGCTAATAAAAGCGACTTCCTGCTGTGACTGGAGAGTATATTAAGAGCTATAGATATGTGCTTAAAATTAGTGAAGCATAATTATGGGGTTTAAAGCTATTTTCTTGTTTCATCATGTTTGAAGTTAAATCTTTTCTCCTGGTCAGATATCAGTTAGTAGAGGTTGCATTATATTGATGGATGCTCATGAAATCTATAATTAATGTGACTGTTAATATCAGGGTGTTGTTTAGTTCTTAATTCTCCTTTGTGAAATTAACAGCGAACGCTTTCAACCTGATCACAGAGTAAACAGAAGCAATTGCCTCAGCAGAACTCGTCTGAAGTTCTGATGCTGTTTCGTCTGAAAGACTCTCCTGACAGCTTTTAGACCGTCCAACATCCGAAAGAAAGACAATTAAGAGATTATTTGCCTTTTCTTTGCTGGCGTTTGAGTGCATTTAGCACCGTTCCTGTGGGAGGACGCTGGTACCAGACGCTGACACGAACATTTTCTCTGCTGTTACAATCACTGCCGTCATTTCTTAATGCACTTTGATCACTTGTTAATGGACTCTGACTGTTTACTCTGAGAAACTGTGAGGCTGCTGTACTCAGCCCACCTTTCCCACATAATGTATCTTATATTAGTGGCTAATGACACTAATAGGGCCGCTAGCACTCAGGGAGTGAGAGGGACGTCCGTTCTGAGTGTGAATGTGTTCAGAACGAGTTTGAGAGAGATAAGATGAAGAGCAGCTCGTAACCTCATGTTACCTTTAACCGTTTTGTGCTAAATTGTCTTAAATATTTGTCTGTGTATCAATGTATTGATCTGTCTTCCTGTCTGTCTGTCTGTCTCTGTCTCTCTCTCTCTCTCTCTCTCTCTCTCTCTGTCTCTCTCTCTCTCTTTGAGCAGGTTTGGGTTTTGTAATAATGCCTCAGAAATCCCAGAACTGAAACCCTCTGACCCCCCACTAGTTATAGTTTCACCACTGCTGGAACAAACACAGATGCAGTAACTCAGCAGATGGTTTCTCTTAGTTTTGGACCTAACATCAGTTTCTCTTGATTCTGTACTGCTGCTGAAATGATATTTGTTAAAACCTGAATATTAACTTGAGATAAAAATTCAATTCATTGCAAGATCATCTTAGCACTCACTTCGTATTGTTCTGTATCTCACTGTTTCTCCTTTACATCTGAAAGAGGGACACACATCTTCTGATCGGTTTAAATCCTGCCTCTAAAACATCCAGCCTCACAGTGTTTCAACATCACCATATGGTCTTATTGTTGTTGTGATGGGATGAAACAGGAGATGTGAATAAATATTAATGAAACACTTTCTCAGTTATTGACATAGCGTGAGATGTGGAGAAAAATATGTGAAGAAATCAGTAAGGTTGCATCCAGAGAGTCTTTGATCTCACAAGAGTGAGGAGAAATGTTTACAGATAAAGACGAGTGTGTTCTGTGTCCTCTGCCTCATCTTCATCCTGCAGCGCTATTATTATTTATTTCTTCATTTCTTTCTGACTGAAGTCCTTGTGGTGTTTCCTGCAGATGAGATGAGAAGATAAGGTCATCTGAGCATGTGGCTGGTGCGTTTGGGCTCTCCATTAAAGTGAGAGTGCCGTGTTCCAGCGGTTCTACTGCAGCGCCCGTGGCTCTCCACCGTACAGCAGACATCAGGGCCGCTCACACACACCATTATGGAGGTTAAGTGAGCCTCAGGCATTCCCAAATGTTCCTTCACTCGCATTTATTCTCTTAATAACAGAAAAAAGAGTGTGTGACGAAGGAAAGGGTTTTAGAGGAGGACAGCTGACTGATGGATAGATGCAGTTACACATGCTTATAAAACATCACATACAGTTCCTGCAGTACAAACAAACAAATGAATGCTTTGATATTAATACATACAAACATTTTAAATGAGACTAATACAGCTACAGAGATAGTACAGAGATAGATGATGGATGGATGGATGGATGGATGGTTTTCCAGCGCTGGCCAGTGGTGTTCTGTAATGCATTTTTTGGTTCAGTGAAGCTGTAGCAGTCACAGCCTTAATCTTTAACCCAGAACATAAACAAGATGCCTTCATAAATAAGAGAGAGATGAAAGATGGATGGACAGAAGTCAGAGCAGAAGATGATGATAATAATGAAAATTATTTTCCTGAATTGTATTTGTTTTATTAGTTCTTTAGTTTGTGTACCACCTCCTGGTTCTTTAAAGAAACCTGAGGATTCTTCAAAATGTAAGAACTCAATAAAGCAAAAGCAATTATTGCATAAAAGAGTTCTTAAACAATAACCACTGGAAGACTTTTTATTTTAAGGCTTTGTGGCTAGAGAACAGAAACAGGAGCCCAGCAACCATTTTGTTTTGCTCTCTCTGCGTGTGGCGAGAACAGTAGATCCAAAAACTGCAAGCAGATGAATTTATTACGTGCAGCTGAGCTCTAAACAGAGGTAAAGAATGAGAGGAATAGAAAGAGATTGAAAAACATGGCACAGGCGGTGCTGAGGGACTTTAAGCACATTAAAACAATCGAGCGGTGGCATTTTGTTTTGGTGCCCGGCTGCACCAGAGCATGTGTGTGTCGGAGAGGGACTGATGACTGACAGCGGCTTTGTTACTATATCAGAGATGACATGAGAGAGACAATAGGTTGAATATTAAAAAGAGGAGAAGGGGAAATGAGCAGAGGGGAGGGAGATTTTACCGCCTCCATGAAATTAAAATAGGATTTTTTTGGCTTTTATAGGTTATTCAGGTTTGGAGCCTAGAACATCTAGAATATTCCTGTACTCCACGTTTACAAAATTAACCTTTAGCACATAAATGTATTAAAAGTATTTTTCACCAAAACAGAATTAAGTGTTGATCATCAAGCACCAATCAGATTTTAGTCCAATCAGACGCTTTCTAGAATTAAAATGCTATTCTGTGAAAACCAGTGAATGGAGATAGATATGATGAGGCGGCGTAAAACAGAGCCTCATAAATAGTTAAGAGAGAGCAGAAAACAGTCATTTCACAGAACTGGAAGACTCTGCGTGCGCTCTTGACTTCAGGATGCCCGTGGTTAAGAATAAAAAAGCAAAGCAATGAACAAATTACACAAGTGTTGAGATGAGCTTTACAGAATAGCCTGCAATCCTCTCAAGAGGTATTCAAAGAGAGCAGAAGGCCAGAATAAACCGTCACACGCCATCAAATATACAGAGCTCATCCTGTGGCTGATGTACGTTATAGGACAGAATGCGTTGAAGAACAAATAATTGAGCGATTTCAAGGATAGTGTGGAGTGAAGGCCGGATTTATACGTTTTTTTCCAGAGTGAGTTATGAAGGGAAACAGCGCTGGTTCTCTGACACTCACAGAAACATACAGAGTGAATTACAGACTGACAGAAAGCAGATTGCTCCCCTACAGAGAGAGAGAGAGAGCGAGAGATACTGTGCATCACAGAGGGTCTGAGAAACTGAGATGCAGGAAAACTCTTACATCCAAACGTTCCAGCAGAGTTTTCTCACCTTCATGCCATTTCAAAACATGACTTTTGTTCTGTGAGAAACAGCCAACATCTGTGAAACATCACACAGCAAGTGAAACAGTGATGTTATATGAATATTAAGAGCTGTGGTGAAGAAAAGATTATCAGTGATGTTTCTGTCGTTTCCTCACACAGATGTTCTGCACAGTCATATTTCTGCCTTTATTTTGTTTTCATAGCTTATAGGAACAGGTTGTAGGTTGTAGGAACGTTTGCTTAATGTTCCATGAACAAAAATGTTAAGTGTTATTTGTAAAAAGTTCCACCGATGTTACTACAAAATGTTTTTAAAAACTTTTAGATGATGTTTGCCAGCAATTTGAGATCATTCCCTGTTAGCCTGGCAACCCTTCATTGTATGAATTTTGTCAAAATTTTGCTGTCAAATGGCTCCTTTTGTTTTCCACAGAGACAGAAAATCACACCACTTTAAAATGTCATGACACCCTTCTAAATGGTGACACAATGTCATTCTTAGGTGAACTGTTTCTTAAGATACAGCAAAGCTATTATGTGGTCAAATTGACCGAGAGTTACAGCACACACACACACACACACACACACACACACACACTCAGCTTTCTGTCGTTCATCTTAATCCTCACGCTGCTCATACGAGTGCAGCCAAGTGTTGGATAAGTAGAGATTAGCTTAGACTGAATGTTGTGAGAAACAAACACACGCAGCACCTGCAGCAGTGATGTTATGTTGTCAGTACGTAGAAAACATCTTTTCTGATGGTTTCTCAGCTCTGCTGCAGTGAGCCCGTGTCGTCTGTCCTCAGGCTGTCTGTCTGCGGTTGTATGTGTGCAGCGTGATCAGATACAGTCTCTCAATCACCAGCTGCCCTCAGACAGATTCTCCTGCGGACCCCACAGCTGCGCTTCTGTTGTTCTGCCCTCCAACATCTCACAAAACAAACAGCTTTTTGTTGTTTCTTTATCTGCAGCCAGTTGGAGTGATTGCACATGCCCTGGGCTTGTTGTGCGGTTGCTAAGGTATCCTGAGCAGTTTTAGCCTGTTGCTATGTGGTTGCTAGAGTGCTCTGGGCTCTGTTGCTAGGTGGTTGTTCACTGGTCTAAATCAGAAGTTCATCTCCAAGTCCCTATATCATTGGTTTCCGAACTCAGGTACACAAAAGGACAATGCAAATTTTATTAAATACTAAAATAACTTTAAATACAGTTCATGTATTTCTCATAGACAACTACACACACTTTTAGTCACAAACATCACAATGCTGGTGTCAGTGTAAAATAAAACATTTGAGTCCAGAGAGAGGCAGAGGTTTTAAGCTTGTTGTATGTTATTCTGCTCCTCAAATACGTGTTGAATTTATCCTTAGTGTAATGTAAGCTAGACGAGATTGTTTTCCACATTTTTCGTTCACCAGGCAAAACTCATGATTGTGATGAGAAAGGTAACAGCACAGCTGCACAACTGAGGGTGTGATTTGAGCCTGTAGCACAAACGGCTGAGATGCTGAAGTTTAAAGCTTGAAGTTTGAGGAGTTTTAAATCCCTAAACTCAAATATGAGAGATAGTAGATGATGTTCTTTCTGCTAATAACAGTGTTCCAGAACTTCTCTCTTAACATCAGCATTCAGGGTCGATGCTTTGCAACGCCTCAATTTTGAACAGCAGAATGTTTATGTTGGTAATGCCATCAGAACCTGTTTATCATCATTATACTGTTTCAGTTACAGGATAAACTGAGAGTCCTGAAATGTGTTGTGATGTACAGCTGCTGTTACACAGAGACATTATAGCAGAATCTTTAGTGTAAGTCAAAGAGGGTTTGTTTGTTTTATTATGCTGGGAAAACGAGACTGTTTTGCTGCCAGCCATGCAGGTGTTTCACAACTCCACATGATCACACACACACACACACGATCACACACACACACACACGATCACACACACACACACACGATCACACACACACACACGATCACACACACGATCACACACATGATCACACACACGATCACACACATGATCACACACACACAATCACACACACACAATCACACAGACACACACACACAAACACACACATGATCACACAAACACACGCACTTGATCACACACACACACGCTTGCCTGTCTTAGACCCATTATTCATGCAGGCAGTATTCACTCCTGAAAAACCTGAACACAAACACACACGACCATCAAAGAGAAAATCTCATGATAAATCCTTCTGCAGACTCTTTAAAGCTGCTGCATTTCAGTGTGTGTGAGTTTGAGCTGGTGGAGAACGGACCTCATCTTCTGAGACAAAATGTATTTTAGCCACAATGGGTTCTGAACGGACCACGTTCTAATTTTATACTACATGCTTTTCTTTCAGGGAACTCAATGAGAGCCGTGGAGAGACTGTTCCCTGTGTCGCTGGAGTAGTTTGAATTGTTCTCTCCTGTCCCTGAAAAAAGAGCTTTTTTCATTGGTTTGGTTGACGGCGCTCCTGCCGTTATGGAAAAGAATCAATCCTGCAGTTTCATTGGATGAGAGAATATGCGAGTCGTGCAGGAGAAACGCAATAGATGCCGTTACTCTGTTCAGTCTGACAGATGAATCTGATATGAACTGAATTGTTTGACTTTTTGCACAGAAGCTCCTGCATAAGAAAATATGTGAAATAAAAAGGTGCGTTTTATCGTTTTAAACTTCCTCTGCCAGCGGCTTCATTTTTGTTCTATTAGCTGTTATTGATAAAAGCTGTTAAGGGGTGAAAATAACTTAAACCAGCCAATCAAACAGTGCATGCAAACGCAGGAACCTATGAGAGATGAGTATGCAAATTAGATTTGTGTAAGAGAACGAGGGTGTGTGTGTGTGTATGTGTGTGTGTGAGTGTGTGTGTATGTGTGTGTGTTTGTCTGCATGTGTGTGAGTGTGTGTGTGTGTGTGTGTATGTGTGAGTGTGTGTGTGTGTGTGTGTGAGTGAGTGAGTGAGTGAGTGAGTGTGTGTGTTTAATCCTCTTAGGCTGTGGCTGCAGTGGGCTGAGTTGGGCTGTTTTTCCGCATGTGGACAGATTTCAAGCTGCACGTCTCAATTATCATGATCTTTATAAAGCTTTTAAGGGCAGCTCAGCACAGTATAACCTCTCTCTCTCTCTCTCTCTCTCTTTAAGTCTCTCTCTCTCTTTCTAAGTCTGGTATGTAAGTATAGTGGTGGAATGGTGGGAGAATATAGGAAATAATGGGATGAATCAGAAGTCAAGCTGACGCTGATAATTATTATTATTTCAACAATGAGTCTTTTGTCAGACCCTTCAAACGTCCTCCCACCCCGTACACTCATGTGTTCATTCCCTCCCACACCAGCAGAGGTTCAGCCGCTCGGCTGCCTCACCGGAGAGGCCGGAAAACAGCCAAACAAAGGTCCTGAAAGTTTGGAATAAATCAGAGAACGGCAGGAGGAATTAAGTGATTTTCTCTTTCTCGCTGTCACTCATGTCCCTGAAAATCTGCAGATCTTTTAAAGAAGGTCATTTTCTTCCCCTTTTCTTTTGGTTTCAATTTTGCACTTTCATTCCATTTATCTCCCTCCCATATTCCTCCGACTCATAACGGGGATTTGCTGGAAATTGTGGTTTATTGTGGGATGCAGCTTTTGTTTTTTATTATTCTGAGTTTTCATCCTGATAAAATTGCAGTAAGAACGATTTGCTCAAGGATTTTTGGAAGCTCAGTGAAGCTCAGTGATTTAATTGTAAGTCATTTGTGGAGAGACAGAAACTGAGCAACCAAATGCAACGCATGCTTTTTGTTTCCCAAAGTCTTGCTTCTAATAAAATACATGCAGTTCCTCCCGCCCTCCGTGTTTCTCTTTAAATTGCGAGTCGTTTGTTAAGACGCAACTTAACAAATAAACAAACCAAAACACGAGGCAGTTTTATTTACAACCAAGTAAATGTTTTGTTAATCGTAAGCAACCTCATCATCATGTTTAGTAAGTTAAACTTACTAAACATATCTACTTGTTTAGTAGATAAAATCTAGACAAAACTAAAGTAACAGCGTGTCGCTCATTGCGATATATTGTTTGTTGTGCAATGGCTGTGCGATTTTTAGGCACATTGTGTCAATGAATGTTATGTTGCTGTTTGTTTCTAATCTGTGTGATACAAACACACAGCTGTGACTTCTCTTTGTCTTTTACTCATCCATCTCTACTGCTCTCTCTGGAGATGAGGAGCGTCGATAACAAAAATGAATGCAGCAGCAGGAATCGTGTGGTTATCAGTTTCTCTCTTGTTCATTTCGTTTCATGTTTTTTGTTTAATATTGTGTTAGTCCTGCAGAGTTCTGTGTGTGAACCGTGGCTCTCATCACAAATCTCATTTGTGTGTGACACTACATGCCTGTTTTTCACAGCACATCTGTGTCTTCACATCAGAGGATGGAGGGATGAGTTTGATGACATTCACAGAAAGACTGGCATTGAATATTTTCCACTTGAATATTAGAAATGGTGAGGAATAGGGATGGTGTATGCAGCGCCCCTAGTGGCTACAGACTGTAACATGCTTTAATTTCCTTTTAAACACACAGAATATTTCCTTTCCTTTATTGTATCATGTGCTCTCACACACACACACGGCTGCCTCATAACTTGAATATTTTATTGGTGTGACAATGGACAAAATTTCAATAAAAATCTTCAGTGCTTGCAATTCTTATGCCTCTGTCTTCACCTCCCTCTCTCTCCCTCCCCTTCTCTCTTTGTCTCTCTCTCTCTCCCTCCCTCTCTCTGTCTTTGTCTCTCCTCACTACATCTCATGTGTGGCTCTGAGAACAGTGGGCTAATTTTAGCACACCCACCCCAGCAGTATGTCTTAGGAAGCTTCGGTCTGTGAATACTTCATCAAACTGAGAGGCGCTATAAAAAACCTTATCAGCGCAGCTTTAAATGTTTAACTGCAGAGGAGAGATAAGAAGTCATGGGATAATAGTTCTTCAGGCAGATTAGCGGTCAGGGCCGCCGGCAGTGGACATAACCTCAGTTCATTTACTGAGGATCGGTTGCACCCACTAATAACATTCATTTACACTGGCTGTCTGTTGTTTTGGCGACTGATTCTGTGAGGGAATTATGTAAATTACAGTACAGATGAGCTTCACAAGCTGCAGGTCAGTTGTTAGTGCTTGTGGTCGTGGAGGATCAACAGAACATACAGGAAAACATCCTTAAATTATACCTGCTTGTGTTGAACAGGGTAATAATGAATTACTCTTCACGCAGCGCTATAGCAACACAACACACACAGTGTCTGAATAAACTCAACTCTTGGTGAATAAGACGCAGTTATTTTGTTCAATTACAACATGGTTCCTGTTCATTTAGCAGATGCTTTTATCCAAACTGACTTACAGTGAATTGCAGCTATATGTTTTATCCGTACATGTTCCCTGAGAATCAAACCCACAACCTTTTGTGCTGCTAACACAATAATCTACCTGTTGAGCCACAGTTCAGGCGTTGAGTTTTGATCTTCCTGGCAACATTTGGCTCTGATCTGATTGTACTGCAGACAGTAAAAACACATTTTTGACACATGAATATAAAATGTTGTGAATATGAAAGCTGTATATCAGGTTTAGTGATGGATACAGCTTCTCTTCATCCTGGTATCTGGTCACCTTTGTGTTTTAGTGCTTTCAGAGACACCAGCAGCGCACATTTCTGTGTGATAGATATAAAGATGATTTTACGTGTCTGTTGTTTGTTGTTGTAGATCAGCCGTTACCTGCAGTAGCCGGCAGCTCCACCGGGGCTGTAATTGGAGGGATTATTGCAGCTATAATCATTCTGAGTTTGATCGGTGCCGGTGTGGCCATGTACCACAAACACAAGCAGAGGATACAGAACGGAGAGTGAGTACACACACACACACACACACTCAGTAACACACACACTCAATAATGAACACACACACACACACTCAATTAAACACACTCAATAATGAACACACACACACACACACACTCAGTAACACACACACTCAATAATGAACACACACACACACACTCAATTAAACACACTCAATAATGAACACACATACTAACACACACACTCAATAAAACACACACACAAAAACACATATACATTGATTTTACATTCTTCTCTCCTGTGTAGAATATTTAAGTTATTTAGTTTGTTGTTTAAATACAGTACAGTTATCACAAAATGTGTGTGTGTGTGTGTGTTTCAGAGGGCCTCCGAAACACAAGCCGCCTCCTCCAATGAAATCCGGCAGCTCCACAGAAATGGTGAGAGAATTTCTCTCTCCCTGTCTCTCTCCCTCACACCCGACTCTCTCTTTATCTGTGTGATGTATTGTGTGTTGTATTGAGCTTCTTCATTATACAGATTATGATGACTTACAGTTCTCCAGACAGCAGTTCATATAGAGCCTGAGACAGACACGTAAACTAGAGTAAAACAGATCTTTAAATGCAAACGTTTGAAGAACAGGCTCAAGAGCAGAATGAAGAAATCTCTCTGAACGGGGTGATTGTGTTTTACTGCGGATAACAATTATTTTCTTTTAGCTGGCCTGCAGCTGAAACGCACATTTGTGTTGTAAAGTGTGTAAAGACAAGCGGAGCGAAGAGAAGGAGAGATTTGAATGTGGCCCCTGGGCTGTAAGCGGTAAAGGGTTAACGCAGGTTAATGTGTATTGACTGAAGTGTAATGCTGAACGTGTGGGTGGAGCTGATTGTGTGTTACTGACAATTACACAAGCCTGAGTCCCTGAAGTGTTGCTGTAACCGCCTGACTGATTTCATTTCCTTCATTAGCGTCTTTGTGGATGGGAGTAATAATACAAAACATTTCTATTTCTCAGCAAAAATATCTCTTTTCTTATCTTTAGTTTTCTTCAACACCACAACAATTATTTCTCTTGGCCAACAGATAAAGATTTATAGTGATAATTAAAAATGAATTATTGAAATACGGAAAACAAACATTGACTTACAGAACATGTTAAAATCTGTTGTTACGAACAGCAGAAACAATGACCAGCAGTTAATTGACTGGGTTCTGCCCTTAAACCACTTTACTGTGTGTAATCACAGAGTGTGTGTGTGTGTGTGTGTGTGTGTGTGTGCAGCTGAACAAACCACAGGATAAGAGCCTGACCATCACAGAAACACAGCCACTCAGCAACTATGAGACCAACTACTATGAGACCAACTCTGCTGAGCCTGTTACCGTAAGAACACGTTTCCTGTTTCTCAAACTGTGGTGTGATTCAGCTCCTCCAGGAACATCCATCATTTAGAGATCTCATTTTTCTCCTCATTGCTTCTGAATAAATGACTAAGCCCTCCTTTATTACTCCTCCACTCTGAAATTTTAGTCAGGTTTTGAGGACATTTCCTGACAATAATTCACAGGTGAGTGATGGGCTTTCAGTGGGTGTGAGAGACCCGTGTCTCGTGCCAGGCAGCTTTTAACCGTCATGCTAACGGCTAATGACTCACAGCGATGCGTCTCCAGCTAACCCTGCCAAAGGGTCTTTTGTGTGGATTAATATGATGTGCTAGTTATTTCATCAGCTATGATAACCATACAGCCAATTACTACAGCGCTTCTGTGTTTGAAGGCCAGATACAGACATGTACCTTTGTGTTGTGGCCCCCGGGGGACTCGAGTTTTAGGCTTTTAATAAGAGCGTCTTTATTGTAGCCAAGCTAGAGGCTGAAAAATTGAGTTAGTAACTTTTATTAGAGGTGTGAAATTAAAATTACATTCTTAGCAAGACCCTAATAAAAGAAACAAATTTTCGGATAATCTTTTTCTGTCCAGACTGTGAATGAAACGCTCACCTCTCATAATTAGAAGCTGAACTTTGCTTCCTCATCTCAAACGCTGGTTCAGCAGAGATGCTATCACACAATGTTAAATTAAATTTCTGTTCCCGTGATTCAGGGAGTGAAGAGGCCGATCAAACGCTTTTATCTGACAAATCTTCATTCAGTATCAATTAACTCTAATAAATAAGAACTTGCGCTTTGTGAGCGCATCACTTCTGAAGCTTTTACACTGAAGCCTAATGAGCAGTTGAGGAACTATTAAATGGTCATTAGTAGCAAAGCAGTGACTGTGATGAGATGTGTTTGTACTGAGTGTGTTTACATCAAATGAACAGGAAATGTGTGTTAAATATTATTTTAACACACATTTTATTAATATTTTCTGGGTTTTATGTTTAGATGTTTATCTTTACTTTAATTTTCATTTAATTAGTTTATTTGCTAAGTTAAACTACAGACACACTCCTAGAGTTAAAACTAATGAAACTTTCATCAATGCTTTCTCTTGTTTGTGTTTCAGGATCTAGACGATGATAACACAGGACCACCAGCTAACGGTGGGACCCCCACCGCCTGGGACGGGTTGGGACATCTTCCCGAAAAAGAGGATTCAGCCGATGAGACCCTTCCTCCGTACGCCCCCGTCGATCAGAATGATGTGGAGGGTAACCACGGCTCATCCGGTGCTAACATCGGCCGCGGGGAGAGTTTTGTGTCTGAACCAATGTTGGTCTAAAGACGGAAATAGTCCCTGTGATCCCTCTCCACCGTCCTGCTCGGCCGCAGTCGCCCCAGTCAGGCACATACACACACATACACACGTGCACACACACACACAAACACACTCACACACACACACAAACACACTCACACACACACACACAAACACACACAAACACACACACACACAGCCTGGTGAAAATTCTCTTTAAACAACCCTAATCGTTCTTTTACCTAGACTCATGGTTTTGTGAGTGACCCATCAGAGATCTTTATAAAGCCAGTGAGCAAACATGTTTTGATAATCCATCACTAAATATGTAAATACATGTGACTAGCAGTTAAACTGAACCATGGGAATAGGTAATAATGTACTTCTGAGGTACTAATATAACTATAATATATATATTTCTGTTATATTTTAATCCTGGTTAACTGAAAATAATAGAGAAAACTGTTTGAATTTGATGTTTGCTGACTGGCCTGAATATAAGAATTTGCTTTCAGTATTTTAAAATACACGGCATATTTCTGACATGTTTATTTTGTGGTGTTGGTGTAACGTTTAATCTCTGATAGCTTTCACAGGTTGTGTGTTAATGTATGTGATGAGGGATGCTGGTATATGCCGTGTATTTTACATACAGCAAAAGTGTATTTTTATATTTCCTATTTGATGTTATTTTAACCAAGTGTCACCTAAAAAGCGCCTGTATGCGTTATTGTTTTGCTTTTTTAATTGTTTATTGTTTTTGAAAAGTACCAAATACTTTCTGTAAATAAGGAAATGATATAAACTGTATCGCCAGACTAATGTGTTCAGATTTAAAAAAAGAAAAGATGCAAACTAAGTCCAAAAAGTGGGGTGAAAAAAGTAAAAGGTGTTTGTGTGTAACGGGTATTACAGTCTTATGCTGATGTTTTATTGAACGTGTGGGTTTTGTTACTGTATAATCTGCATGGCATGAGTGGTCGCTTCTAACAGTGGGTTCCTGTCCCATCCGCTCCTGTTCTCTGTGGGGAAACCCAACAGAGAGGGTTTGTATGCAGAAATCATCTCTCTGCATCATCACTGATCCGCTCTGAGTGTCAATTCAGCTGCTGTTGCTCTTCATTCTCAACATCTTCATCATCTTTAGAGGGATTCATCGTCCTGTTAGCAGTTAGTGAGGATGAGACTGAAGCTCTGTTTTAGAGGGACGGTTCACCCACAAATGAAACTCCTGTCATCTCAGTTCATCCGTCAGCAGCAGATGTTTCAGTGAACAGGATGTAAGTTTAACACTTAAATAAGGTTGTATTGTCTGGATTCACATTCATTACTGAAAGCAGCATAAATGATCTGTCTCACATCTGTGTTGTACAGAAGAAAACAAATCATATGCATATTATGACGTGAGGAAATGATGACGTTTCCTGTGTGGGTGAACTTTTCCTTTAGCAGTATTTGAAAAACTGGTTTCACTGGTGTTTGGATGGCATGGCAAATATCTCCATCACAGTTGTGTGTCTTTCACTCTTGAATGTATCTTTGCACATCAACTTAAAGATGTCAGTAAATCACAGTTTCAGCGTCTGAAGACATCATTGTGCCAAAGAGATCACAGATGCACTGACTGTGTCCACAGCACGAGGACATGAATGCAGACAGGCTTACAGGTTAGAGGGGTGCTGAACAGAATGTGAAAACCTGTACAAGCACAAAACACATGATGCGCTGGACGGCTTCAGATGAGCGATCAGATCAGGAGATGTGACTGACAGATAACGCTTGGTGTGTGAGCGCTGAGATAAAGTAATAAGGTCTTCTTCTTGATTCTCCATTGACCGCGGTCAGTGCCTGATCTTCTGGCCTGTTGGACATCAAGAGATTCCTGCTGAAACGTTTGTTCTGGACATGACATGACAATCACACTCATCATTTTGTCTCAGCGGGACGGTGATCTCATCGCTGCTTCTGATAAAGGGAAAGTTTGTCTGCATGCTGCATGGAATTCTGGGATTCGCTTCTGTTATTGTCACATGCAGATCACTGTCATCACCTGTCCCTCACTGGCTCAGTGCCGTATTACACCATCACTGTTTGTCTGTAAGTGTTTCTGTCCTAAACTGTGATTCTTTTAGTCTGTTGTGTGTCAGGTTTGCATACGTTTCTTTATTTAATTGTTGCTTTTTTTGTATTTTATGTTTTTTAAATTCTTCTGTTTTATATATTTGTCAAATTTTGGCTTGGGTCATTTTTAGCAGTCTTAAGTTAAACTATATTTTGCCCTTTTAGATTTAAGACAGACAATCAATAGTATCTATAAAGAGAGTGTGTGGAACGCTGAGAAATGAGACAGTGAGCCTCTATTTTCCAACAATAGAGCTACTGTATTTACAGTACAGCAGGTTAAACATCATCATTTTAATCTTCATCTGTCTTCATCAAACCAAATGTGCCTTTGTTTGGTTTTGACCCGTTTTACTGTAACATTTGTTTCGCTTGAGAGAAATGATTCACCACTGACTGTACAGAAACTCCACATGAAAGAACTGAGATTTTATTTCTAATGTTTTGTTTTGCATCTTATTTTATATGCATAAGCAACTTGTTCTATGTTTTATGGATCATTGTGATGTCTAATAAACTATAAACTAAAGTTGCAGTTTTGTGGCGTCTTCGATGTTTCCGGTAATAATGCTCTGCATCATTTCTCTCTGTAGTTTTGATGAAGTCGGTGTAATAAATGCAGTTTGAACATTACAGAATGCCAAAAGTGTCTGGCATTCACTTATTGATTTCCCATCTGAGACCTGCGCAAGACAAGGATTAACTCCTGAACTCTCAAAATGTCAGACTCTTATGCCAAACATTAGCTTGCTGTCTAAATTTCAACAGCACCACTGCAGGTAAATACACATGGAGATGTTTTTATAGCCTTTAAAATCTTGTCTTTTGTTCATTTGTAGGAAAATTCTTCTGTATATTTATTCATATACATCCAGAGTCTGACTGTATTTAGTTGACAGGCTTACAGGCTGTTGGCACTATAGCTGCTGCAGCTTCACTTCATTCAGTTCAACAGCAGTTTGAAGAGGACCGTGAAGATGTTAAGATGAAATTCTGCATCGCCTGTAAGACATGAGAATGGCATTTACTACATTTTAATACATTTGTTCTGGGTCTAATTTAAGATGATCTCTGCCTGTTTTGCTTAACTATTGAATTTATTGCAATGATGTACTTCCTTACTGTTTTTCTTTTGTTTTGTTCAACCGAATATGGATTCATGTGTGAGGGAAGGAGGAAGATGCTGTTTGCCCTTCAGTCTGTTTGTTCAACCTTGTGTCTTAAGATGGTGAATGTGGTGCGATGCTGTGAACGGGAGGAAGACACAGATGTTCAGGGATGAAGAGATGAGAAGGTTGTTCAGGAGAAGATGAGTGAGGAAGCAGCGCCATCATCTGCCTCTGGGCTGCACCTGCAGGCGACACTGCGCATGTGCGTAATATTAACACCTTTATTCATGTCTGCTGACATTTCTGTTTTAATACTGTGTTGATCGGCCTAAAAATCTATTTATTTGATGAATTAATACACATGGACGTATTGTGAGAGATTCATGACTCAAAAAT
>JBAJNP010006636.1:0-24987 GCA_036877545.1 Yasuhikotakia modesta | reverse complement strand
GGGTAGTTTTTCCTGTCTGATGGTGACAGCAGGGTCACGAAGGGAGAAAATGCTTAACTTCAGGCCAGACAGCTGTAGAAAAATAAATAACACCTACAGACATCTGAATCTATTTCTGTTTAACACCGATTCATTCACATCAGGAGCTCCAACCAAAACAAACACACAACTACCTTCTTCTAACTACCCACTGATAGCTAATAAGCTTCTATGTTCTCCTCACACTGTGGATACAAGCGTCTGCTAAATGTGTTACTGTAAATGTAATAAAGAAAATGTCTGAAAAGCCTTACTCGGTGGTCTCTGCATATTAAACTGGGATAGAAGATCGCAGTAATCAAATCATGACCCGATTGGCTAAATCATTGGCCAGATAAAATGAACTGATGATCATCACCATGAATCTGTTTAATGTCTGTTAGAATTAAACCACTGCTGTCTGTTAATTCCCTGTCAGGACTGGAATCCCTTTATAACCCTTTATAACCCTTTTTATGGAAACCCTGGACAAATTTACACAGGAAATTTCAGCGAAAACATTATTGATTTAACAACCTCTAAAACACAACGGGGTGAGACTGAGTCACGCCATAAACTAATTCCACAAAATAAATATAGAATAAAGAGAAATTAAAAAGAGAATTTCAAGAATGGTTTGTGGAAGTAAATGTCCAAAAAAAATAGAGGTTGAAAACAGAAGACAGTGTGTTATTTTTCTCTCATGGCTCTTTCATCTACGAGTCTTCTTGGACTTTGTCCAAAAAACAATATATTGAATGCTCACTGACTTAATACTGCAAAAAAAACCTCTCTGTGAGAATATTGATTTTTCCTCTGGTTCTGGCCACTGCGGAGGAGGAACACAAATCCAGAGCACACCAGAAAAAGAACCGAGTGGACCTGAAGGGTTTGTGTGAAGAACACTGAGCAACTTCAGTTCCCAGGATCAACCGGACACTCACACACAGCTTTTACAAAGGACCACAAACTATTGATGCAGAAGTAACGATATTATAGCTTTTACTGTCACAAATGTGATTTATTTATTATAAAATTGATAAATCAAAACAGCAGCATCTGTTGATCTGACTTACAGTTTTTCAGTGGTTGATTCCTGAAGGGTTACATTTTGCCCCAGGAATCATTATTTTGTACATTCAGCGGACACACATCCCTCTTCAGTGTTTAAAAAGGTTACAGCTCTTCCCTGAGGGCTTCCCTGATTTGTCTGCAGTCAGAATCCCCTTTTCTTCTCTGTTTGAAATCTCAATAAGACCCAACCCTCTGTCCATGACCTTCCCTGTCTCCGGATTTGCTTTACAGTGGGACCTGTGTTTGTACCCTCCCTGGAGACGGTTGAGGATGCTGGAATGTAAAATAGCTCCAAGGCGAGTCCAGGCAGGATTTAAACATACCTTCTGATAGTCAAACAAACCAGATCATGGGCCAACAAACTGATCTGAGGTCTGTCACAGAGAATCTTCTACAGTGGGGCACATACACACAAACACCAGCTTACGCTACTGAACCCTGGTTTGCCCCCAGCACATCGCCATGGTTACACATCACACACACACATATATATATATATTTATAAAACTTAAACACAACCAAGTTAAAAGTTAATATTAACTGATGGTCATGATTGTAAATTCTCCCAAAACTAGCATAAAAAAATATTCAATGAAAACTAAGAACAATAAAAACCTGAAACTACTGGAAACAGCTGAGATTACGCAGTATTAAAGCACTTAACACTGTTGTACCGTAAGTAATGCATTTACTGTATCACGGAACAAGCGCAGTAGTGATAGTGTAGCCCCAGTGCTGACTAGTAATCCTTTAAGCACAGTTTCCAGCACACAGCACTACGTTTCACAGTTAATGAGAACTAGCCGTAATGTCCACTTAAGCCCGGCTGTGACTGCAGTGAGTCAGAGCAGCATTACCCCAAACAGAAGCGTTAATTACACGTCTCTGCTCTCATGCGCTGGTCAACACACACACCAGCTAGAGGCATCAGATAACATCACTGCCAGGCAGCGCCACAAAGCGTTCGCGACTGCTGAAAAATTGATGAGCAAGCAGAAGAGTTTCACTTCAGGAAGGGTAACCTCAAAGAGATTTAGAAAGTGATATTAAAACCCCGGTTGAAACACACACAACCACACACACACAAATTATGGTGTGTGTGTGTGTGTGTGTGTGTGTGTGTATAGCATCCCAGCGGTGTTGATCGAACCTAAAAGGCTATTACCTAACATGAGAGCTCATGCTAATCAAATTTAATCAAACTCTATGTCTTTCTGCCTCTCTGTCTCTCTGCCTCTCTGTCTCTCTGCCTCTCTGCCTCTCTGCCTCTCTGCCTCTCTGCCTCTCTGCCTCTGAGATTTCACAAATGTATGGTTCAACTTCATTTGCTCTAATTACTGCCAGTAGTTAGTTTTTATGAACATGCATTCATTAAAAACCTTTTACTCCAACTCTGACAACCAACAACAAAAGACCAATTTTTATTCCAACAGAACACGCCTGCTTCTCTCTCTTTTAAAGGCATCAAAATCTCATGCAGTTGCCATGCCGATTACAAAAATACCATGACAACAAGATCAATACATCCAGCAACAGCGCATGTCAACCGTACAACAGTGACAACATAATGATTTTTTTTAAAAAACAGGACCATATCAACAATGCATCATGAAAAACTGAATTATATATAAAATAAATAGAACAGCATGACTCAATTTTGTTATATTTTTACAATAAAAAGTTCCTATCTTTAATGAAACTAACAGAGAACTAACAAATACTTTCTGAAAGTCTATGTCAAACTATCACAAAGCCAGATTAAAAGTCTAATACATCCATCTAAAAAGTTTACTGTTAAAACTCTGTTTTCATCTCCTCAGAGACAAACATGAGAATAAAACAAAAACACGCTGCTCATTAAATGAATTCTGGAAACGCTTTCAGACAAGATGATACAAAATACTGGGAGTTTCTGAACACATCACTATCATCACCATTAGATCAGGGAAAATGTTTTCAGGAAAAACAAGAGAAAAAACAATGAACGTTTCCTAATGGCGAGAAAACATGTTTTTACTAGACCAGGAAATAAACAAACATGGAAATTATTTGAAGGCCTCAATAATTCACTAATTGAAAGAGACTGAAACAAAACATCCAAGTTTGTTGATGTGGACTCCTGCAGTCTGTATAAATCTTGAAACACTTTTAAACGATGCTTAGTTGTCATTGCCATCAACTGGCCTCTGAACAAAAGACAATCTCATGAAGACGTCAGATCAGCACAACACAGGAACCGTTAAACAGAGGAAGAAAAACTGACAAGAGACAAAGTCGGGAAGTCACATAAAGTGAAGATGATAAGGGTTCATTAATTTCTCAGACTCTTTCCTGTGGTCCTGACATGTCAGGCTTTACAGAGCTCCACTGAAGACCCCGGCTGACAGGGATTCCTGGACAAACAGCTATTTATTCCTGTCTGCTCTCTTCAGGATGGGTGGAGCAGACTGAGGTATTATTAGCAGCCTTCATGTGTGATATCGATCCAAAGCCTGAGTCCTACAGCCGAGCAGTATGAGGTTCTGGAAAAAATTCTAGCTCAGCCGGGCTTCTTAAAAAACATGAGTATGAATAATAATTAATTCCTGGGAATAAACATTTTACTGTTTATGGTAATCATGTCTCAACACTTCCTATTGGTTGGACAAACACATAGTTGTGCACCAAACTCATGCTATTGGTTGAGACAGTGTTGTTGTGTCTCGGCATATCAAACAGAGAGTCTTTTAAATCCTAATCTTCTACATTCATCTAACCGGTCAACACTCGTTCTTGCTTATCACCTGCTTTTATAGATTCAGATGTGCTATTCCCCAATAAAGAGGAACAGGGTGGGTACAAATAACTGGCCAAAGACACTAAAAACAAAGCCTTTGACAGTCAGACATTTATCTATCATGCTAATTCACTGAAAAATTATTCACAATAAACTTGCCTTTAAAATTCTACTTTGCTTTAAGAACATCAAACTTGTATTTAAGACGCTTAAAACATTTTGCACACGACCCTATCCGTCAATAGCTATGGATAATGGCTCTGTTTATCACTTAGAGACCAGTGAACTCTCTCTCAGGTGAGGACATTTTGTCTTTTGACACTGGACAACATAAAAGGCTCAGAAACATTTGGCCGCAGCCTCTGGGGTTTAACGCCTTACAGGACGTGGACTGAGCTTCACTGCGGCTCTGATGTGATCTCACCCTTCATAAAGAGAGAGAAAAGAACATTCATCAGGGGGAGACAGACTGTCTCTCTCTACATCTCATCAGGCTCCAGTTACACACAAACACAACATATTCAGGATACAGAGAGAGAGGTTTTCCCATTCACTTGCAAGCTGCAAAAAGACAAGAAGATTCTACAACAATTCTGTAACCCAACACAACCTTTGAAGAAGAGGAACCAGGAACCAAGAGTCTAGGTCTAGGTTTTAGCACTTGTTTTATTGATTCCCTCAGAAAGCTGTTCCAGACACTTACGCCAGACAGAGAAACTCTGAGGTATCAAACTCCATTATCAATATTTGCTTTTTGAGGTATACACACCAAACAGCCAATAAAGTGGAAAAAAAAGTGTTGTTGCCAATTGTGCTGCTGTAAATGTCACCATGGTCACATCATTTAACTGGCTAATGTAGGCAACATATAATTACAAAATGAGTCAAAAATGGCAAACAACAAATTAGTAATTTTGCGTTTGTGTTCAGTTTTACCTTAACGGCTGCGGTGACTCCATCCTCAGCTGTGCTCTGTCCGTTCTGAAAGAGAAAACAGAGGAATTTGTATAAGTCAACATGTTAACATGTTCTTTAGTATCGTGTGTGTGCGCTGTTGTGTGTGTGTGTGTGCGCATGTGTGTATGTTCACAGCTGTGTTGTCAAAAATCATAAGCGCATGTGTCCAAGACAGGTCTATCAACAATTTCCAATCTGTCTCTTATATACTTGCATATAAAATCTGGCTTTTATAGCCTCCAACCCAAATATAACTGCCAAATATACTTCATCAGCAAATTCTGTCTCTCCCTCACAAACAGTGACAGAATCTGTGACATGCATCAGTTTGGTAAACAGGCAGATACCAGAACCACACAGCTTGTTTTTAGATGAAATGGAGCGATAAGCTTTAAATTAGCTTGAGAACTGACATGATCACTTCCTGCAGAGACAAATGGTTATAGCTTTCGATTCCATTCAAGGCTGAACCTTGAGCGAGACGAGAAGGAAATGAAAGAGACAAAAAAACAAAGAATCAGATGAAGAAAAGCACATCTAGCTCTGAGCAGAACAGAAAAAAGATCAAGGCTTTGTCATTTCCCAAACCATTCACTTCTATTGCCTTCAAATCAATTCATTTTTTCCTGTGGAAGTTGAGAAGACTTATCAATAATCACTCTCTGCAATAGACATTGCTAAGAAAACAGGTTTCCGTGGTAACTGCAGAGACCTTGAGATGATGCTTTCAACTGTGTCGTGTCAAAGGTGAGACTTCAAGCTTTCCCGAAACTTATTTGTAACAAACACAATTTACATTACTGATGAATGAAGGTAAGCAGACCACGAAAACCTAATTTAAATATATATATAAAGTCAAAACTAGAGTCTTGTGGTTTTTTGTCATTGTTTGTTACTAATACTTAAGCTAAAAATACTGATGACTTATCATGCACTCCAGGGTGTGTCCAAATTTTTAGCCAATAAAATTCATTGACATGAGAATTTGGGAAGTGCAGATGTGTTGAAGAGAAATAGCCATTTTCTCAGCTAATTTGTTTTGGTTCAAAAACGAAAAAAAGAAAACGAAAAGGTCAAAGACACGATCAAATCACACAAGCAGCATCTCAACATCACACAAAAACAAACATATTATATTTCCAAACAAATACACACAGTGTCTTCACAGGACATTTTTGGGGACAGACTAAATGGAACCTCTGTTGTTTCTAGAGAAACACTCAAATATTACTACTGAAATAACAAAAGAAAAAGACAAATAAATAACACACGGTTAAGTGAATGTAAAATACATCAGCAAACGTATGTTGCAAACTGCTGTTAAATAAAACTGCGTAACTGCCTCTTCATGGGGTTCTGCACGACTGTGAAACGCTTTTCTTCACAAAGCAACACAAATGGAAGTGCTAACAGAGCTGTCTGCAAAAATTACCGACATAATGTGACCCTGTTACAGAAATAGCATGTGAATAATTGGGACCAACATGTTCCCAGACAACGTGAGAGAAAGTGTGTGTGTGTAAATGAGAGTGACAGAAACACACACAGAGAGAAAGAGAGACAGAGAGAGACAGAGAGAGAATGAGAGGGTTGTAGTTTGATTTCATTCATAAAACAAGTGCATTACAGAAAAAATGTAAGAATCCCTTTTCTGTCTCCATAGCGAGCAAAACATTTACAGCATTTCAGTCTGAAATGTAAATTTAGCAAATTGAAATTCTGAATGCTGATTGGTCAATCCAACTTTCCAGAATAAATAAATAAATAAAGATAAACATCCACTACTTTCAAAGAGGCCCAGTGTCAGCCTGACAAAGATTTCCAGTGAAATGACAGGCAGAAATGAATCCCCTCGGATCACAACTTCTCAATTTTCCGAACCATCACAGGAATGCCATCTCTCATTCAAACCTGCCCACGCTGATAGATGAGACCAGAAACACACAGTTTATTTTAAACATCAGGTATTCACAGAGAACACACACTCTTACAAGAGCCCAAGACAGCAGTTACAGTAAAACAGTGCGCAAGAATACATATATAATATTATATAGCATTACATAGCTTGACACCTCAGCTCAGTTGTTCTGCAAAATGAATATAAACACAGATAAAACGTGTGCTTGCTTTCTGCAACACTCTCACTAAACTGTGGTCTGCTAGATCAAAAGATAGATGCAGGTTTGCAAGCTTTAAAGTAAAAGTAAACTTGAATTTGAACATGTCTCTGTAAGTAAACCAGCTTGTTATCAGTTTATCAAACATACAGCAGGGACTCATTGCTAGCATGGGGTTGTTAATAAAATGTGCTGGGTTGTGCAAACTTTTACTCAAATCTAAAACTAGTTTAACTAACATTTGCACTAAAGGGCAACAGTTTTTAGACAAACTGATTTCAATCTATAACAACAAAAGATGCATTAAGTGCTAAGCTTTGCATGTAAACTTAAACCTGTTTAATATTTGGATATTGTATTTATAAGACAAAAACAATACATGCCCTTCAGTTTATGCAAGTCACAGTGTGTGTACAAACATAATCTGGTAACATTCACGCTTCACAGACCAACTAGTAAAGACTGCCAGCCATGTCAACATAACTCCTAACCAGGAGTTAAAAAACTCATGCAACTCTTTCAACCTTGTGCCCGGTTCTGTTTGCATTTCCCAAAACACACGTGGACCCGGTGCGCACAAAGACGCATTATGGGCACATGTTACACCAGTTATTTTAAGGTTATGATATCACCACCTCTCACCTCCGTCTCCAGCTGCACCAGCTCCATTTTGTGCCATGGTTCTGCCAGCTGAGCCAGTGGCATCGTGCAGGTCCTTCGGTCCCTCTGAACTACTGAGATTTAAACTGGACTGCCGGCCGAACCCGGTCCGATCTGTTTCCCTATTTATGTCCCTATTTATGATCAAACTGAACAACAAGAAAGCTGTTAATCTGGATTAAATCACGTTAGTTCCTCTCTTGGAGTTGCACAGCCCAGTTCTTGGAAAGATCAAATCTCTGCCATTCATTCACACGCAGGACTAACATGCGCTTTTGCTTTAACGCATCTGTGCCGGTGACACCGCGTTACGCGTCTCTATAACATGCAAAAGATGCAAAGAAATGGGATTTATCGGCTTGTTTCCACGACACCAGCGAAGACGACACGCTTCTGTCAGTCGGAACCGAATCCACGGCGTAAAAGAGGCGAAGCTTTAGTTTGCCATTGGTTTGGAGACACTCCTGGTCCAGCCCCTTTCACCAACAACCCCTGCACTGATGCCTCTCTCTGGACAATTACTGTTACTGCACGATACACCCTCAGCAACATCAGCTATACACTTATTCAATAGTAGAAGTTGTTGAATAATACCATTCAAAAGGTTTAAATAAAAATAAAAGGTCATCAGGTAGTTTACAGATGCATTTAATGTGCAGAGATGGCACAGTATTTTATTCTACATCATGCCATTGCTTGTTCTGTAGGGCAGAGCTCACAGTTTGTGGCAAAGGCTGCAATATGCCAAAACCTCTTGGCATTTTTATTCCGTCAAATGGATGCTGTTGGTTCTGGGAGTGGTTACCACTGGCAACCGAATCCGTGGCCAGACATCAAGAGTGAAACACTATGAATGGTGTTTATGGGGTAGTTGTGGGCGAATGTGGAGTATGTATGACGGAGGACCGTCATTGAGTGAAATGATAACACACAACATTTCCCAGCACTCAAATACAATAATGAATGAGGAAGGGGTCTGGCAGTCTAAATCGTGTTAAGTGTGACATCATTTTAAAAGGCATCATAATCGCAACCTCAATAGCCTCCATACTTCAATGAAATACAAAGAGACATGAAATTTCAGATTTGACTTAGGTTAAGTTAACCAACAGCCATTATGTGCAACTATATTATATACAATTTTCACACTCAGTTTTGCTGACTGTGTTTCTTTCACTCTTTATTGTCGCTGCAGGCTTGGCTTATTGTAATGAGGACTTGGCAACCCGCCTGCCAGTCTGTCCAACAATTAGTGTACTGTAAGTCTCTCTGTATGAGAAACATATGCTAGAACAGTCAGTACTCACGTACAGTTCCTGTCAGCCCTACGGTGTGAACTGGCGTCTGTTCTGCATGACCCTCTAGACAAGATTTCAGACAGACTTAAAACCGGAATTATTGACTGGTGAAAAAGATTTTAATGTTTGCTTGGTTTAAAACTCTTTAACAAAGCAGAGACTCCATTAATGCTCCACAACATCAAGTCTTTAAAATCAACTAATGTAACCTTGAGGAGAATATAAAGTCTTTTAGAAAAGAGAGAATAAAATCTGTTTGCTAAAACGACGGATACACACAGTCTGTGGGGTCTAAAGTAAACAATACAGCCTCTTGATTTTATGTAACAATTATATAAGGTCTAATATTTACATAAATCGTATATTTTACATGCTTTATGACTGGGCATTACAGAAAGTGTTCAATTGGATAGGAACAATAAATATTATGAACAAGTTTGTTTTTAAAGATTTTGCCTCCGTGGGGCTTTTTATACCAATGCAATTAGTGGATTTAGCTCTAGTGCCACCTAGAGGCCGGTGCTATATCCCACACTGCGGTGCTATTGGCTTATCTGACAAAGAATACATGAATAAGATAGTCATTCAGATTAATTCTCTTTAAAGTTATCGTTAAATAAAAGAATTGTGATTTGTCATCAACGGTTAGGAAAATGACACTATTTTACTGAATTTAGATTTATCATTGATGTTATTATGCAGTGTTAACACGACTGTATGGAAATTGGAAAAGCTGTTTTTTCTCACTGGATAAGTGTGTGTTCATGTGAGTGCGTGACCACTTCACACCCAATGACCTCAGGACGAATCACACTCATGAGGACCATGAGAAAATGTCTTTTCGTAACACATTACATCGCATCACGGCTTGGCATGTTATATTACAACACACCCTAATTACATCCAACCCCTTTTTTACACACACACACACACACACACCACATACCATCACATATTGCCCACATTGTTATTATTTCAATAACTCAAACAGTGTTCCCCCCTCAAAACATCTTAGGTTGTCCGCCTGCCTCCCACACACACTCCATCACACACACACACACACGTGTAAGAATCATGGGGCTTTCAGTAGGAGGTGTGTGTGGGTGTGAGATGAAACATGCAGCAGACTGCAAGAGCCATAGAGCCGCTATGGGCAAAATAACCACAGCAAGTCCTAGTGGCAGCCCATAGTGCCATAATACCAGTGCTGAAGTTCCCTATAAAACTATGTGTGTGTGCAGTAAAATCAGACGTACGCTAAGTTTGCACTATTTATTTGAGGATAATTCAGTTTGTGGTGTAGCCTACGTGCTTTGCATAGCACATGCATTTTCTGTACATATTATCTCATGTCCATTTGCATTATGTAGACAGAACTCGCTAGGTTTGGTACTGTAGCTAACATTCACAATGTAATGCATGTATCTCATAGATATATGCATTATTAATATACAGCATAAAGGACACCAATGTTTGCTTGTATTAGAGAGAGACGATGGGCCAGTAACCCAGAACTTTCACAAAGTGAAATGTCATGCTGTCAAAGTGGATTGTGGGATTGATAGTAAAATAAAAGCAACTAGCACTGTTAGCTAAACTAGGTGGATTTTTACTGCGGTGATGGAAATTCAGTTATCTGGTAAATCCAGTTATTTGTAAACTCACATAAGTTCATGAGGTTGCAGACATGAAATGTTTGCTTTGAAAAAATGATGTAATCTGTGTTTCGGTTTATTCAAAGCTCTGTGCTAGACTCTGTGCTAGACTCTGTGCTAGACTCTGTGCTAGACTCTGTGCTAGACTCTGGCTGTTTAAAATAATAAAATTCTGCATTCTGAACAGAGTTTTGGACAAGCCTTCAAAATGCAAAACATCTTTCCATGGTTTAGGCCGTCTTGTGCATAAATTATATTTTACATGCAAAACTCAAAAGTCAACTACCTTATAATGTTATGCAAAACGAGAACCGTTAAAGTACCGTACAGAACATTTGAATACATTAATGTAGATTATAATGCAGTAGTGCCATTTTTCTTTCTGAGGCAGAAAGCGAGGGAACAGGGGGTTGAGAGAGTGTTTGATTTGATGTGAATATTCATTACTTGTGGCATCAGTAAAGTTCATCAGTGTCTTCAATGCAATTTTTCTGCCAGGTGTGAATTCATTTGCGTCTGAGGTGCATAAATAGTCGTTTTCTAGGAGCTACTTTGAGAGGAATAAATAACAAACACAAATTACCCAAACACAGATCAGATCAGAGTCAGGCCCTGTTAGAGGCACTTGAAATGAAAGCAAACATCAATAAAGCAAAGCTGTTTACCAAAAATAAGCAATAGAAACAAGTATTCTGAGCATAAGCATTCTTGCCTTGAATTAATGATGCATTCAAGAGAAACAAAATGGGTTAAAAGAGAATTAAGACAACTGCCCTAAACCTTAAGATTTCCAAAAGGACAAAAAACAAATTCCTCTGTTTAATTCATTGAACACATGAAAGCTGTGTATTTCATATACGGTTTACAGTAGTTGTGTCAGAGACAGAGGCACATTTACCTTTGCCGAGATGTGTTTAGACACGCTGGGGACTGAATGGTATTTTGTGCTCCGATCTGCAGCTGGAGAATTTGATAGCTGTAGGGCCTTTTGTTGATCCAGCCCATTACAATGAAGCTGAAACCCTTTAGTAACATTGTGTTGCTTATAAATGTTTTGTAGAGTGCAGAGGTGTATATAGTACAGTCATTACATACTGTCACATATCTGTATGTTTTAAATCGTGGTATCTGGGCTTAAAACCACAGACAGCATGCTGGCTCTGTATTAAAGACCTTGAATGAAAGAGCTCCTTTAGGAGACTGTGTGGTGTTTTTAAACATGCCTTGTAAAGCTGAACAATAAGTTGCAATAAGTTGTTCACCTCACTGATCACAAAGCATCCCTCACAAGAACTGTAGAAGGTGCTAGAGCGCAGTGCGCATGCGTAGTTGTATTGACGTGGTACTATTAATATCTAATACATATTTTTGACACTTAGTTGATATTCGTGAATAGTTTAGGTTTGTTTCATGGTGCTTTTTTCACAATTTTAAGTTTAATGCAATACAATTATACTGAAGATTAAAGTAAAAATGAAAAGAAATCTGACATTTCTAAAATATCAATTGAGGAGATTCAACACAGACACAGAATTATGTAATAAAATAGCTTATAAGATAATCTTATAAGAGAATTTACGTCCCAACAAAAGAAGAAATTATATAGCAATATATTATATAGAAATTATACACATGAATACGAATAGCTGCTTTACTTACATTACATACTTGAGCAATGAATTGCGTGGTATAAAGTCTTAAACAGATTTCATATGCATACCTAAAAGTAAACAGTTTGCCCATAACAGTTATAACTAACACTATCTATAACAGTTAGAAATAACACGGTTTGCAACTGAATGGATGAAGTGAATAAAACTTCTGTCTTTACCGATGCCTGGATTTGGGAAATAAAACGCAACGTGAATCACCGACTCCTCCCTGCAAGCGGCGCGGCCGCTGCCTGACATCCGCTCCGCTCGCCATTGGCTCCCAGCGGTTGTACCTGAGGGAAGGTGTGCCATGAACTTTCCTTTAAAACCACCTGGATTCATGCACTTCAAACATGGAGCCCGTCCCGTCTTGGAGCACCGACAGAGTTACCGAATGGCTCAGAGGTAACAGTGTTTGCGGTCGTGCTGTTGTAACTCATCCCCGACAGGTAACTTTGTATCGGTGGGACGGAGACCCGGAGACACGGCCGGACGGACCAGAACAGAATCGACATGAATCCAGATGTAAATAAAGGCGTTAATGGGATGTGAAAATACGTTTATGGACGTGTGTTTTTAGTTTTATAACACACGGGAGGTAAATGCAAAACTGCGTTTTCCTGAACGCGTTGCTGTGGTTCAGCGCAGGTCCGGACTGGCCCGCGTCTCTTCATCGTTGTTTCGCACTGAACTTTTTTTTTTATAACATTTTGCACTAAAAACATGGATATTTTTGGCATTGCTAGTTAAAATGTAACTTGTTGCAGTTTCAATAGTAATAAAGTGTAAATGTTTCACTATTATAACGATTGCTAAAGTAGTACTAATAAAAATATAGTAAGTAGCGTACAGTATAATGTACAGTATGTAATAATATAATGCGATATGTCTGAAATGTACAGTTTTAGACTTTTCACGTATCTAAAGAAAAGCACGTCTTGAAAAGAAAACATGTAAAAAGTTTTAAAAAGTTTTTACGTGTTACGTGCAGAACTCCGCCCACAATGTGTTTTGGTTTCTGATATGTATCTCAAAACTTTAAAAGCGATCTTCAAACTAGTTCTGTAATGCATTTCTTCACTAGAGCTACATACCGCATAAAAAATCTCTGTGTTTCTTAAGAAGAGATTCCTAAACGTATAGCACAAGTTTCAGTTGTTACCTGTTAAACTGTGAGAAAAACTTACAGCTTCTTATCAGACTTGTTTGTCTGTGTTGTGATCATTCAGATTTTGGTTTATGGTTAAATGTTTACTGCCTGCTATTTGCTTACATTTTACACGAGCGCCTTAAGAAAACCAGCCTATGAATCACAGGAAAATACTGTACATTGTTATGAATCTGGAAAACGTCTCAGACAGTCAGGAACTGTTTTGGCTCAGGATATTATTGCGTAAAAATCTTGCACAGAAGAATTTCCTTCAGGGCCCAAAATCCTTGTGTTCCACTTTCCCAGAGAAATAAGCTTAAATGCCTAATGCAGCTGTTCTGTTTGAACCTGCTGTGTTTGTGCGCGTGAACATGCAGTCCGGTACAATAAGGTATGTTAAGGTGCTGTTAGCATGAGCGTTTTGCAGGTGTATCCTCACCTGAATTATTCCAAAGGTCTCAGTACATTGTAAATGTAGAAGTTGTAAATGTTACATACAGCGGCTTTGTGTTTGTCGCTTTTAGCAACATGTGCCAACAGCTGCCATTAAAATGGATGTATAAATACATTTTTTAGTGTGCACAAAATATTCTTCTCAAATATTAAATCTGACTGATGTGTCTTTTAGAAACATTTGGAAGGCCCTTGATTGTGAAAAATGCTGCCTAAATAAACAAGTAAATCATGTTTTTTAAAAGCTGAAAGGGTGTGGGTTAAGTGATAAGCTTTATTTTAGCATCAATGCTATTTACATGCATGTATATCCTACGTACCTGTGGCACACTGATGGACCCTATTAAGTGCCCTAGGCTTAGGTGTCTTCCTGATTTACACACTTACCCCCTACATCTGTTATGTGAACAGCCCTTGTGTTTAGCCATTAGACCATACTGACTTCATATACAATTCAAAAGCCATGAAGTTCCTCCTAAATGTTATAATAGTGCTTGTGTTTATTTTGATCTAAACCCTGTTTATATTTCAGGTTTGGAAGTTCCTCCGCAGCCGTTTTCATTCTCCGACTGGAAGATCTCCGGCTCGGATCTGTTGCACCTTGACTCAGCCAGACTGGAGAAACTGGGAATGCATAGGATCGGACATCAGGAGATCCTACTGGAGGCTGTGGAGAAACTCTGTGCACTGGTAGGAGTCTAGAAATCTTCTATAAAAGGCTCTTTTACTAGCATTAAGGTCAGCGTTGTTATTATTAGCCTCTATTAATAACAAAATATGTCAGTATGACGTTCTCAGTGGGATAAAGTTTGTGTGTGACTTCCTGGGTGAGTTTCTATCTGTTTGTATGATTTGAAGTTTGTTGCTGTGTTTGTTTTAATGTTGTTGTCCAAAATTATATTACAATGTGTGTTACACATTGGAGCACTCACTCAATCCAACAAATAACATTTGACTAGACTGCTGCAGTATGTCTCTCTCTCTCTCTCTCTCTCTCTCTCTCTCTCTCTCTCTCTCTCTCAGTTCTCAGTCTATGTGAATTCCAGGCGTAAATGTGATATTTTGTGTCATTAAAAGGGTATTTGAAAATGAGATGTATAGGTGATTTTGTAATATTTGAATCAACAATCGCATACTCATATCTGTCCTGTGTCTGCGCAGACGTACAGTGTAGGTGGTGAGAGTCTGCGCAATTTGACAGAGAAACTGCGCACACTGGCTCACACTCTTCAGATGAGCATACAGGGCCGCTGGCGTGTCAATGCCAGTGCTGGACAGAGCGCCACCTTGCTGCCACAACAGATACTGCAGGCTGTTGTGGACGTGATCATAGCAGCCAAAGGGCTCATATCTCTGCTCAGCAGGTGAGAATCACACACTGTGAAACAAGATCATTTTCCTGTATGTGTTTATTCACATCAGTTTGAGCTGTTGACATAAAACTGCAGGTTACTTTATATTCTTTTCATTATCAAAGGAAGCTAAACTGACATATCCTGTCCAATTGGTATAAAATATATATATATAGCTGTAAATTAAACAGTGGCCACATAGTTTTTGCCATGCAGTGTATTTTATTTAAATTTTTGGTGTCTTTTTCAGTGTATTAGTTACCAAACAATTATGTAGCCACTGTGTGTGTATCTTTTGCAGATACCAGTTTTCACAGCAAACTAAATACATGGCAAATGAGAAACTCAGCACTCTCTGTAAAGATCTGAACACCACTGTGCATAAGGTGAGTGTGTTTCTAATACAGTTTCCATTTTTAGATAATACTTGTGTAACATACTGTCCTTAATATTTAGAAAGATTAATGTTGTTAACACCTGATAAACAAACATGCCGTAATGCAGACCAGCACATGTTTTCCATGACGTATGTGTGAGTTCACTGGACTCAGCAAAGCCATGAGAGAGAGCGAGCGAGAGAGGGAGAGAGAGGGGAGGGGCGTGCAAAGTATGAATTTGAGAAGTGAGAGAGATTTGGCCATGTGTTATTCACCTGTGCTGAGCGCACAGAAGAGGAGCTTGTGTGAATCTGTCCGTCTGAAGAAGAGCTCTCTTCTAAAAAGTAGGAATCTCTGCTTTTGAAATCTCTCTTTCTGCAGCACTTGTTTCAAGGGCATAATTTCTTCATATAAACTTAATATAAACACTTCAGGAGTTTTTGTTTATTTAAATGTTTCAGCGTTTCTGGGGTGTTTGTGTACTTGCATGTGGAACAAAGTACTGAAAAACAGCTTATGCACAGGTGTGTGTCTTAAAAATAGCTTTGGAGGTCTATGTTTTATGTGTTGGAGTGTGTGTTTGACAGTTGCACTCTTAAGAGAAAAAGAGATTGCTAAAGAAAGGAAGGAAAGTGTGTAAATGAAGACGCTAAGTGTGTGTGTGTGTGTGTGTGTGTGTGTGTGTGTGAAGAAACAATGTGCAAAGCACATACTAAGAATGTTAAAATATGATACTATCAGCCCCTTTTTGTCGCTGTCCCACACACACACATACACACACACACACACTGTGTAGTTGTTCTCTCCTTCCTTGTGCTGTTTTGTTGTTTTGTCTGCAATTGTTTGTGTTCCTAGAGCTGATACAAACATATTTTCCCATTAGAGTGCATTGTTGTACTTCCTGTTTACACTACAAACAAATTCTGCATGTAAACACTGTCCCGTTCAACACCAGTCAGTGACTGTTTAACCGCAACAATAAAGAAGAATTAATGCACAAACTGTAAACCAGATTCACACAGAACAGACGACAGATCATTGTATAACATCTCAGATTAAGGCAGGTTAGAGAAAAGTCAGATCTCAGGGCACATAATTTCACACTCTGTTAATCATCTCTGTTGAGTTCAGTCTAAACACAAGACAATACAAAGGTTTCTGGGAATAGAATATGTTTTCTGCTTACTTAATAAACCTTTGACATAAGGAGCGCTCTGCCTTTAAAGGTATGTGTCAGAACAGGTGTTCAGATCTCAACACTGTCACCCGAAGCTAAAGATTAATGTGCCACACAGAGTGTCTGTTTCTTACTGCTAGTGTTGGTTAAGGTTTTAATGAATACATGTCTAGATATATAATTTATTATAGAAAATAATACATTTGCATAAAAATGTGTATATGTGTAATTTAATGTCACAAAACAATCAAAATCTGAGAGGGGGAGAGACAGACAGAGAGAGAGAGAAAAAGAGAGAGAGAGAATATTAATGAATTTAAAAGGAAGCCATGAAGGAGTAAAAGCCAGGTTAATTAAAGGATAGATGAAAGAGAGAGAGAGAGAGAGAGAGTACAGAGTGTACAGAAATAAAACACCAGTGGACTTAAAGGAAAAGGTCAGGTGGATCAGACAGAGTTAACGTCTGCTGTTTTCTTTACATTGAATTCACTTTTCTCTGAATGTTTCCAACATTACCATTTAGCTTTGAGACATCAGTTGTTATCATAATAGATGCTGTTCTGTGTGGAGAGGAAATAACAGCTAAAATGTTTTAGTTCATAAGAAATACCACAGCAGAAACAACTGTGTCTATATTTAAAAAAACATTCACAGGTTAGAACAATAAACCGCGTTGGATGTAAACAGATTGATCAGCCTTTAAAATGATGCATGTTGTATCTTAGGTGTGAGGAGGGGTGTTAATGAATTCTCTCAGAACATGACGCAAGACTTATTTTAAGATCTGCAGGTCATCTTAAGGCCCTGTGACCCACAAACAGAGCTTCAGATTTAGCTGCGTGTCTCTGCGCAGACACACAATGATTTATCTCTGTGCTGCTTTTGTTTAGCGCTTTTATTGCACACAGCCAGGCAGCAACTGCTGTGGCAATACAAATGTTAAGTTAAAGACAGTTAAATGTCATAGCAGCTAGTAAAGCTCTCTGAAAGAGACAGACAGGATATATCAGGAAATAATGAGAGAAAGAGATACGGCTGTGCATTAAATGTGTGGTGTTTATTCAGGGAAAAACTCTGAGTGTTGTAAGCAGAGCTAATGATCATTATCTGTGTGAAATGAGGAGCTTGGTGGAGGACGCGAGGATAACAGGGTGACGTTTCAGGCTGAATAAAGCTCTTTTGTGGGAGAACTTCAGCCTCAATAGAGCACAGATAGAGGGACAACAGCAGGACTTGAGGGAAAACAGGCATCAGGTATGTTTTAGAGATGTGTGTTTTATTGTCTTTGAAAAAACAGGTAAAGTTTCTCTCAGATCAACAGGTTTGGAGACACCGTTGCTTGAACCGTGTCATAAAAGAGGGTGTGAATATAAATTGAATCACCATAGCGGATATTAATCTGAGTTGCATAGGAGTGAATAATGTGTGTGTGTGAGTCCAGCATGACCTGCAGTCATTCCATCCATCTTAACGTTTATGACTGTTTCCTTGACAATTATACATTTATCAGCACATGAACATTAAACCGCACGCCCGTCAAATGGCCTCAGAGGAGTAGAAAATTGCTCTTATTTAACACCAGCTTATATCTTATCGTTTTACTCAAAGGCTGTTATGTCTAAACTAGAAAATTACCACCATGATGTTAGCTGCTGTGTGGGTTGCCAGGGTGTTGCTACGTATGCAGTTGCTAAGAAACGCCTACAGTTCCAGTGTGACTCTTTACCTGCCCAGTGAAAATATCACTTCTAGTTTAGTCTGTTATTTTAGTGCCTATTATCAGTCATGTCCCGTTTTAACCGTAAGCCGTTTTAACAGCCATATATGCTCATGTGTATGTGTGCCTTTCTGTTCAGAGGGAAGTGGCAAATCTGATTAAAGTAATGAGAAGTGAGCCGTCACCCTCATACAAACATCCCACAGAGTTCTTCAGCTGTATTATGTTACACACTCACACACCCACAGTTGAATGTAGGGTAAATTGGGCTAATGTGGGACTTTAGTGAGTGTGGCTCTCACCCAAACCAATAAATGCCAGTGGGGGAGAGACACGCCCACTGTCCCACAATAGGACAATCCACCCTGTATACAAATTGTGTGATGTCAGTGTTAAAGCTTAAAGAGAAAACTGCTATTAGCATGACATACTGTACCGTACTGTACTATACTGTACCGTACTGTACTTTAATGCTTTGGATAGACTTTGATTCCATTTATCTGATACAAACAGCTCTCAAATTAAACATGATCCTTTATTTTTGTTTACTTTTGAGTGTGAATTGAATTGCTGTGCATTAGCTGAAGGGAATCTGTGTGTAGACTGGCACAGTGTTTACATAAGATCTGGTTTATCTGTAAATCAGTTTCAAACCCTTTTTGGTGTCTTATTCTTAAACAAGTCTGTTGCCACTAATCCTTTAATCAGATCATGATCCGAATGTTCCAGTTCCAAGTCTGTTCATTGCTGTGTGTGTGTGTGTGTGTGTGTGTCGAAGAGAGGAAGGGATTGAGTGTGTTGTCCTGTTTTCAAGGTCCTGTTTGGCTGTTGTTGTAATTCTGTCTTGATTTAAATGATCTGAGGTTTATTGCTGAATGTGAGCAGTGGGCGGAGTCAGTGCCTTTAAGCATGTTCAATTGAGAACATTGTGTTTGTACGGATTCAATATCAAAACTCTGCCAAACTATTTAGTGGGCGGAAGAACTTTCGTTTATTGTAAATGTTCTCATTTCTGTCTGTCTCTCTTCCCTCTGCAGGAGGCCGCTGTGTTTGAAAAAGAGAAGGACATTATCTCTATAGTAAGAGATCACGGCTAATCCGTTTTAACTCTTATTTTAAATGTCAGATTGGGTGTCAGTTCTATTTGAAGTGCTAAATACTATTCAATCCAGTCTGCTCTTGTAAGCTTTATGCGTTAATAATGATGTCAGTGATGAGCATTTTAATATATTACATTTATTGTGATCGCTGTCATATTTGTACGCAGTGTAAATGTGTTACCTTATTGTTTTTTTAACATGTATATTAGTGCTAATCTGATTATATAATTCAATAATATGTTAAAGCTTTATCATTTTACAGAAGAGATAATTTATTAAACTATCTTTCTCTCTCTCTTCTCTCGCTCTCTAGTGCCGTCAGTTTGTGGCAGTGTGCGATGACATTTTTGCAGTGAGTCCGTTGTCTCTTCTTAGCCAAACTGCCCAGCTGGAGAGTGTGGACCTGGGCCCAGTCTCACCAGGAGACCATGTGGTAACCCATCACTGGTTATCTTTAAACTGGTTTACTCTATATCTGGATCATCTCCATGCTGTTCTGTTCCCTCACCCACTAAATAAACTGATGACACATATCAGTGCCTGTCAGGTCACAACAACAAGTTGATGGTAACTGAGTTGGCGGTAACTGAGTTGATGGTAACTGAGTTGGCGATAAGCTTCCTGTAAAACAGAAAGGGCATATAAAGTGCTGGTGTAAATTGTTTGGTAATTTCTTGCTAGTTTTCCCCTCCTAGTGTGACAACAGACAGAAGGTTATTTTAATTGACGATAGAAGTTTCACATTGACAGAAATAGAAATGGAAGTTGTGATATCTGTTTCACAAACTACTAAAATCAGCAGGATCTGTAGATACAGCCATAGTTCATGGACACAGTGGTAGCCCTGGCTAACTTTTAGTTTTTTACACATATAGCTTATTTTAATAAACAAAAGCAATATTGTAACCGAACCCTGACAGTCAGGAATCAAAACGTTTTGGGCATCATGAAGGTTGATAGATGATGTCATGTGAAAGCAGATGCAACTTGGCTAAAATGACCAAATTTAGACATGAATGTGTGACTATGGCAACAGCATTTAAAATTAACGTTTGTTTAGCTCTTCTGTGAACTTTTGTGATGGTCCATAATCCTTAATGTTGTCCTGCAGTCGCCCACAGAGCTTTGTGAGAAGATCTTGGCAGAAGATGAAGTTCTGCAGGTCAACGGTCAGATAGTGGTGAGTGTCAACAATTTACAGCTGTTGGTGGTTAACAGCTCCTGGTTAATGATGATGCGATATGTTGAGTTATTTTCATGAAGACGGTTAGAAGGAAAACCAGATAGGATGCTAATGCAGACGTCTTCTGGTCACCAATTGATGGTCCCGTCATGGTGGTCTGTGACAATTAGTGCATTTTCAAATGAAACATTTCAGTCATGCCTGACACAGTTTCTTATCAATAATTCATTCTGTAAATAAATGTCAATTTAAGCATTACTTCCAAAGAATACATTATATTTGTAAGGCATGCAAACTGTCATTTATTCATGCAGTGTATTTGTTATATTTTATTTCAGGTTGGCTGGAGTAAAGCAAACGTTGTTAAAAAGATCCAGGAAAATCCAAATGGAGCCACTCTGGTGATTAGGAGGGGTCCAGCGTTCCTGAAACGGAAGGAGAGTCGGGTGAAGTCTGAGGTACAGTAGTGTTTCTGTGATATATGAAGTATTTCCCACCATTAAATCACACTTTTTTACTTTTTATCGTTTGTGGAACACAATTAAAGACAGAGAAATGTTTTAAAATATGTGCATACAATGAAAGTGGCCATACAAATGGGTGCCATTGTTGTTTGTTTTTCTTTTTATAAATCTTATTTTAAAGTTTCATGTAATGAAACAGTGGCATTTTCATTATCAGAAAAAAACGCATTATTTATGAACTGAGAATGTCTACAAAAGGATATTTAGCTAACTTCTGAGAACGGGTTTGTCCCCTGGCAACACACACACAAAAGCAACTGAATACATGACACACATTCACCAAAGACATTCACAAACATTTTCACACACACACAAAACATCACACCTACACCAGAATAAAACACCCGCACACATTTGCCACGACAGGAATCGGTTTCCTCCACAGTAACACACTGTGGGGTTTTTCCAAATGTGGCTCTGAGGTCATTCGTTCTTTCAGAAGGAAGAGGAAGAAGAGGAAGAGAAAGGCAGACATTCTCTGTTTGGGAGGGTGACAGCCACTGTGCGTTCTCTGTCCTTCAGGTGAGTTCAATTATCTCCCTTGAATCTCCTCAGATGTGTCTCCGGGCATCAAAACCATCGAGGAGCTAAAACATGTGCAATATGAACACTTTCTTTATTAGTATAAATATAACAAACTGTTTCCTGAAGTTTAAATGTCATAAAGAATGAAGAACTAAAAAGTTAAGTTATGATTTTAAAGGATTTCATAGGAAAAGCAACACATTGGGAAACACACACACACATATATATATATTTATATATAAATATAAGAAGTGAAAGTATTTATTACTCAGCCTGTATTCCATAAATTCAGTTCTTGTTTCATAACTGTTATCTTTGAGCTGTAGTGAAGACATGCAAGGATTCTGCTCTCAGGTCTGTGTGTGTATAGCATAGCATATGTGTGTATGTACATTATATATAATCTATAGCATGTATGTTTGTGTTTTTAGTTTTTATAAAAGTAAGGAATCACTTAGACTGTTGTGTGTGTTTCTGTATTAATGTTGTTGAATGAATGTGTGTGTTTGTGTACCGCAGGTCAGGACCAGATGTCGCACATCATTTTAGACGGGAGAAATTAGCGATCTCTAGCGATAAACGCGCTAATGGACAGCAATCAAACGCCTTAAAAACTCACCAGCTGGGTGCAGGTAAGAGTCACCCTTAGCTAGCAGGAAACGTTCTCAGAACGCTGGCGAGCGTTTTTCAGCAAGTTCTCAAACGTTCTTGTAGTAACAGTAATAGAATGTTTTTCTAATGTAACATATCTGTCTAAAGTGTTATTTTAAAGTTGTTAGTGGAACATTTTTTAAAACATTACAGAACTAAAAAACTTAAATAGCGTGTTTAAAAAAGTTTCTATAACCAAGCAATAATGTTAATGCAACAGTTTCTGTCTGTGTGTGTAAAACTGTCTCACTGTTGCGCTGCAGATAGTCGCCGTGCGAGTCGTAACAGTTTGCAAGTAAGCTCACCAGCTGACAGGAGTCCGTCCCCACAGGACGTTGAGCTCAACAGAGCCAGTGTCAGCTCCTGTCCTGACATGGCTGGACTGCGGGTGAGACCACAGAACACACACATATAAACTGTAAAGCACAGATTGAGTTGTTATTGCCAACTGAGTCACCAGTCATCAAAGTCCAGGATGAAAAAGATGCAGATAGCAAGAGTTTTGACTGATAACACAAAGAAACAGATGGGAGACTCATGAACTGAAGGCATACTGAGATCTATTTTCCTATTGTCATTATTGTATAAGTCATTTTAACTGAGGCAAGCAGCTTATTATAAGGTTCTTTTAATGAGGAACCTCAGGAGACACCAGTAGATCATCTTCTATATATCCTGATCAGTTTCTTCTGACCACAGGAAGAAAAGGAGAACAAGAAGATCGCTGCTAAAGGTGAGCCATGGACCTTATTTCACGCATTACAAAACGATGACCTCAGTGACTCTGACTTTTGACCCTTGTGACTTCAGGAACACGGACGGCGTTGAGTCGCAGGAGGGTGTCCTGTCGAGAGCTCGGCCGTCCGGACTGTGACGGCTGGCTCTGGAAGAAGAGAAAGGAAACAAATGTCTTCATGACTCAGAAATGGCAGCGATTTTGGTTTGTCCTTAAAGGACCGACTCTGTATTGGTATACCAGTCAACAGGTCAGTATGAGGTTAGCACAGAGTTAACTAACCGAATGTCAGATTTACTCAGTAAACGGCTTGGAAGAAAATCTGGTGATACAGGTGAAATAAATAAGCTCTTGTTGTTGTACAGGAGGATAAGGCGGAGGGGCTGCTCAAAATCGGCAGCTACAGTATTGAAAGCGCCGGAGAGCACAAGCGAAAATAGTGAGTTACTTTTGTGCCAATACAACTGACACGAGGGCACAGACTGCTGCTGTTTCCTATAGTCAGGTGACATTTTCAGGGAAGTGTCATTACTTGTGTCTCTCTTTCTCTCTCTTTTTAGCGTATTTAAAATGTGCCACCAGCGCTTTCAGAATTTCTTCTTCGCTGCAGATAATGTCACCGACATGAGCAAGTAAGTTCGGTTGCATGTAAACAATGTTTACTCACAAATAATCGTTTTCTCTTCCATACTGGAAGTATTACAGACTTCAATTTATGGCCTCAATATGGCTTTTAATGTACAGACCATTAGTGAAATAATTATGTTGACTAGCGAAAATGTCACAGTGATTGTATTTGTCGTCTCCACACATGCACAGATCTGCTGTCAACCTTTAAGTGTAAATGAATGTTTTGAAGGCAATAAGAATTTATGCTTTAATAAGGTGGTCTATAGGAAATACTAAGTGTGCATAGCCAAATGTAAGTAAACGTTTCACAGATCGACTTTGTAAGTAGTTTATATCCATCACTTTTGACCTTTATTATGTATTTTATCTCAGGACAAATGAATCTGTTGCTAGGTCAGTCTCAGTCTATAGCTTGCAGCTCAGTTCATGCTAACTGTAGGCTATTAGCTGTTACCAAGCAACACTGCAAATTGCTGCATTAATATATAATGTGTTTATCTGCATTTCACACTTTGCTTTGACTGTGGCTCATCCAGTCAGAATATGAATTTTATAGTGACTCTTCAGGTCTTCATTGCAGATCAAATGATGCTCAGTGATTAAACTGAATACAAAAGATTGTATGTACTGTAGCTCTCCTCAGACTCTGTATCTGTAGACTCTTTGCTATGGCAAACACAATCTAAGACACCCTAGTTTCATTGGAGTTTAAAGCAGTAGGAATTTCTCAAAAATGGTCAAACTCTGTCCTCTTTTGGTCATTTACTGAAACTGCACAATAAAATGCCCAATTTCATCATCAGGATTGTAGACAAGTCAGTGTTTGATTCTATCTCTCTCTCTCTCTTTCTCTCTCTCTCTCTTTCTCTCTCTCTCAGATGGATTAACTGTTTAATCACAGCCATTCAGAAATACAAGAAAAATCTTCAAAATTCACCAGACAGCGAGGAAGGTATGAATGAAAACAATAAAAACATTAACAGGTTTTATGGATTATAAGAGTTAAGACGTCTCTGTACCAGCTTAAGATTAAGTGTATAAATACAGTTTGAATGGACAGACTGTGAACGATGTTCACATCATTAATGAATGATGTTTCTGTTCAGACTGTTACAGTGAAACTGATTCTGAGGAGGAATCGTCTCACTCACCTCTCACACACCAAAAGAAACCTGCTGTAGTGAGGATCACACACACACACACAC
>JBAJNP010006635.1:0-24988 GCA_036877545.1 Yasuhikotakia modesta | reverse complement strand
TATATCCGGTTGCATTAGAAATCGGTAGTTTTTACATTTAAGGTTTGTTGTTATTATATGTTGGCCAGGGCTGACTGTTGTCTTAAAGCCAGTTTCTGTCAGGAATGATGAGATTGGCGTGTAATAATGGATGACAGCAGTCAGACAGGAGATGCGCGTATGAAGGTCACCTGGTTTGGCACTGACAGCTAAATCTGTTTGTTGGTAAACAAATTAATCTTTTCAAAGGTCACCATTTGTTTCGTTGTCCCCCCCCCACGATTCTTCCTCTGTCTCCTGAGTCCTCTGTCTGTCTCGGGAGGAAACTGTCATGTTGTTGAGTTTAAGCTAGAAGATTTGGCTTCTGAAAGCGGACAGACGCAGATTGCCACACATCAGCATTCCTCAGCAGGTTGGTCAGCGGCTGATTGCGGTCGCATGCGCTGCTGCGTTGCAGCTGTCTCAGAACCGCCGTTGGTACCTGTTCCCGCATGCCAATAACACGTCCAACTGGCACACGCTGGCCCTCTGCCTGCTGCGTTGTTCCTCCTCGCTGTCGGCTAGTTCTGCCACATGTCTCTGAAGAACTTCTGCTCATTGTGATTGTTTTAAATGTCCCCCTGTACCTCTTAAACAGCTGTGAGCCTCCAAACCTCACGAACACCTGGCTGGTGCTGCTGGTTGTGTCAGTGGTGTAACAGCAGGCAGCTCTGAGAACAGGAGGCTACAGCAGGGCTTTGTCTGGAACGTGGCCACAGCCTGGCAGACTAACAGTTCTCTCTGTTATGTCTTTATTTGTAAAACAAACAAAGTACTTGTGTGATATTGTGATATGATTAATGCACGGCCTGTTTATCACCTAACATACAGTGTGTTTGTTTTAACACCTGCGCTAGTCGACGCGCAACCCTCAGACCATCTCAGTGGGACCGCGCTTAAAGTCATAATTTAAGTCATCTTAATTTAGTCTTTACATGAGTGTAGCAAGATTCACAGTGATAAACTTGTATTAATGATAATAATAATGATGTATAATTTGAGCTGTCGGCTCTGGGTTTTCATCATTTGATTACAACATATGCAAAGACAAGGATGTAAGTTAACCAGCGGTTTTGTGTTTCAAACAGAGATGGCGATAGAGAGACACTTTAACTTTAATGTAGTAGATTTGCCCTGGAGTTGTTGAGTAATAAAGGATTCTGTTCTGTGGCCCTTTAGATGTCTAAGTGCAGTGGAGATATTTTCTGTAGATAACATGTTTTTAACCTCTTTTTCTTCTGAAGTGGCTTTGTGTGTCCACAGGTAATGTCTTTACACAAGACTAATGTGTGATTTTATCAGATTCAGACGTTTCGACGGTGGGACACAATTGACCAAAATGACTGCGCTGTTAAAATTAATGATGAGTTATACGAGTCGCTTAATGACTGTTGGATGATCCTAATTATTGTGTTATTTCTGTTCTGATTTAATTTCTGAACTGTTATATGATAATGAGATGGTGCGACCATTTTAGGCGCTGCTCTGATGGAATTTAATTCTGTGGGATTTCGTACAGCTGTTCGTATGAGAGAAGGTGCAAGACAAATAAACCGAACCGTGCACAAAGCATCCAGAACGCGTTGCCAGAGTGTGATTGATAGCTCCGGGGGAAGGCGGCTTATTGGCCAGTTTACAACGTCATTAACTGCCTGTTTTTTAGCTCCAGCTCATTTTAATGAATGCAGAAAATCTGTTGGTTGTAATCACACAACATCACCGCAAACGTGAGCTCGCGTGTGATTTGCTACAGCCGGCCGAACGCAGAGAGGAAGACACCACAATTCTTGACATCACAAGCTGCCACCAGCCTGATTAATGGATCGTCGTCTCTCAGCCTTTACGACAAACTTTATTTTGGAGGGAAAACTCTGTTCATTGACCTGGAGCTAATAGCATTCTCCACGAGGAGGTTATTGAACGAATTATGTTCCCTCCTCCAGTTTTGAGTGGATGAGGGCTTTACAGCCTGCAGGCAGGATTTTTTCCCCTTGTGGACAGGGCAATAGGTTAATACTCTTTGTTCTGTCACTTCTAACACAACCACTCTGACCTTAGACCAGTGAGCTATCATTGGGTAATTCCTCCATGTTTGGACAGTGTTTGATTGCTTTTTGAAGACATGCCCATTATTTCGGTTGGACAAACCTCAAATCGTTTCATTTATATTACAGCCTGTCCAAGTGTGTCATAGAGGTGTATGTGACCTCACCAGACAGATTATGTTGATATGCAATTTTATGTTTCAAACAGAGGTGCCGATTGGCAAATGTTATGGATTGGAACTTAAGGAATATAAAACAATGTTTTACCTTTCCAGGTAGTAACTCAGAAAGTGTTCACTGGGTCCACTGTTGGAAATTTAGCAGTAGTACCAGGGGGCCTGTCTAAACAGTTCTACCCCAAACCACCTCCAACAACATCTGAAGAGGACACAGATGCAGGTATGAACTCATGTGAACTCTCATACTTTTACAAATGATGTTTTGCACGTTCATCTGTTTACTAGTTTTTTGTGGATTCTTTAATGTGGTCCTAAATGATTGCGGGGGAACAGATTCTCTCTGGAGACAGTAACATAACCTGCTTGGCTTTAGGTATTGGAGCGATGCTGCCCTCAACATCTGACCTCTCTTCAGCACAAACTCCAGTACAGCCCAAAGCTGTCCACTCGCACAGGAGAGAGGACAGTGGCCAAAATAAGACAGGTCAGTCTATTTTTACGAAGTCATTACAAACTTGTGGCCTACATTTGAAAGTTTTGAGGCTCGTGCCTCGGTCAATATAAACTTGTATATGTCTGCAAAACTCCACAACTGTGTAATACACATCATCTCAAACATCTGTGTGTGTGTTTGTGTGTGTATATATGTGTGTATGTGTATTGATCTTTTATGTGATTACAGATGAGTCCGAGGCATGTGGGTGGCAGGTGTGTGTGAACAGAGAGGATGGGATGCCTCTTGGAAGATCGGCTGAGAGTTTAACATCCAGGGCAATCCGGACACCTCCTCCATCAGCTGCCTCCACCAGCTCTGATAACAGAGTCACGGCTCACGGCTCGGCCCGACTCGCCCCACTCAACCCACAGGTAATATTTTTACAGTTGATATAAATTCTTTAATGACTGTGTGTTCAGCTGTGATTTAAATGTTACAGTGTCAGTGATGTGTCTTCTTTTTCAAGTCATTTGCTACCCAAATGTTATCATATATTACAGTATATGTTGGTTATTAGCGCTACAGTCAGTTACAGTTTACAGTTCACTACTTTTCTTTAGTAATTTTTGTCAGTAAATTGACCCTTGGCTGATGTTGACTAATGGTGTCAGGAATTATGGGTAATGAGATACAATGTTCACCCCCAACAAGCTAAGGACTTTTTAATATTATAACTGCAAAAAGGTAAAGGGATAGTTCACTCAATTTCTTAATTGTTTACTGACCCTTGTGCCACTTGAATTTTGGGTAATCCAACAACAGTGGCACTCATTGACTAACATTTTATGGACACAAAGCCACTGACTCATTTTTCAAAATATCTTCTTTTGTGTTCCACAGAAGATAAAAATCATACAGGTTTAGACTGACATGAGGATGAGAAATGAATGGTAGAATTTTTCGTTTTGGGCTGAACTATCCTTTAAATCTTTATTTGCAATTCCCTTCATGTGTTTTTGTGTATAAGTTACTGGTCAAATATGAACATCTCTCTTCTCTCTGTTCAGAATGTTCCAGGTCCGGCCGCTGTCAGTCAGTATTCTTTCAACATAGCTGAGGGCCAGATTGACCCCAGTGCTCCAGACTTCAGTAGATTCAAAAGGCACTACTGTCTGTGCTGGAGCGCCGTTGTGGGGGCTTTGGACCAGCTGCAGCGAATGCTGCTGGAGTTTGCGGTGCCGCTGGCTCAGGTGCGCGGGGAGCGGCTGGCAGGTCTCGCACAGAACGGTGAGCTGGAGGTGAGCAGGAGGTGGTGCAGCCAGGTGGAGAAGCTGCTCTCAGCGCTGGAGAACAGCGACGAGGTGCGAGACCTGATGTTTCAGCCCGGCCGGCGTTATAAAGGCAGCGGGGGCCGTCAGGCGGCGGCCGTGCGCATCCAAACCTGCTGGAGGCGTTACGCTGCCCAGGCCGCCTACCTGATTCTGCTGCGTCCCAGACGGGCGGCAAAAACTATTGCCATGTTTCTGCTGAAGCGTGCCAGACTCAAGCGTCTGAGGAAGAGCCTGGAGGCTTCGCGTCTGCGGCACCTGGAGAACTATCACATCAGGGCAAAGGTGAACTATTTATACTTCCTTGTCTCTGTGTCTGTGGTGAACTTTGAACGCCTTTCTAGAACCAATCAGTTCAGTGGAAAACAACAAGCCACAACCACCATTTTCTGCTTCACGTTCATTTTAACTTCCGGTTCACAAAAACATGGAGGCAATCCTTTTAAATCTGTGTTAATTTCTTTATCACTGGAGACACAATCCTTCTGTTACAAATTCAAGCTTAACTTTTTTAACTTTGAGTTGTGAACATTTAATCTAGAAGTTTTGCACAGGCTCATGTGAAGTTTCTATTTGTCATAACAGATGTTTTGTCTGCGCTGTCACCCCTGAAACGTCTTTATAGAACGTGTCTTAATTAGTGCCGCATGTTCATTCATCCTCACTGTCACTCACGGTGAGCAGAGACGCAAGCTTGTGTACGTTTCCACCCTTTTAACATGCATATCCTTTTAATTAAGTCCTAATCTTCCCCTGGCAGAAAGCGTGGTGTAGTCTGCTAATTGAATTTATAGAGGGACGATGTTTCTAAGTATGCACTTAGCTGATGTAATTAATGTGATTTATGCTCGGTTTGTCTCCCTGAGACCCGGACAGAAAGAGGAGCCGTGCCGACAACATGATAAAACACGTGCTGCTGGGTTCTGTTTGTCACCGATCACATTGTCTCTGTTTCTGCTGTTTTTTATTTACAGTATTTGGCAACAAACTGGAAACGCATCACCTGCGCCAAAAGGACCATCATCCACCTGCCGTCATTGGGTAATTTCTGTTACGAGCTTCTGTTATTGGGTAAAATCTGTTATGATATCACAATATCTGTTTAGAATCACCTGAGAGCAATAAACAGGTAATCTGAGGTAGCAGTTTTACGTTGTAAGAATGTTTCTGTTAGGTAACAGGAAAAGGTACTAGGAAAGTTTTAAACATCATGCTTTGAAAGGTTGTATTAACATTACGGTTTGGTTAAGAACATTGTTTTTTCATTGTTATTTTTTTAACTACTAACAACTTAAAAATAAAGTTGTGAAGATATAAAACGTTAAAAACGTTTTTCTAACATTACTGCCAGAATGTTGTTGGATAGTTTGAGAGTTTTGGAGAACTTTAGGCAACATTTCTAGAACGTTCCCTGTTAGCTGGAATGTTACAAGCTGTTAGTGTTCATGTCACTCAAATCTACACTGGAGGTGATGGAGAGTGAGACTGTAATCACCAGCAGATGGAGGGTGATTTTTGCACTGGAGGTGACTGAGGAGAGACCTGTGTGAGCTCAGATAATTAGGAAGTTGAACCCTGTTGTTTTCATTGCTTCGCTCTGTTTGTTTCAATGCGTTTAATCATTTGATTATAGTGATTAATGTCTCAGACCAAATGCAACATTTTATGTTTTTTATGGCTTCCACAGAAGATTTTTTTTTATATATATTTATAATATAAAATCGCTTATTGCTTTCAAGATGTAAAGAGACCAGCAAAACAAAAATGTTACTTTTAGCTCTAATAAGAAATTTGAGGAGATAAACAGAGTCAGTCAATAGTTGACTGAACTTTAACCTGAATTTCTTCAAACTATTTGACAGGATATTCCCAGAACCAGCGTCTCAGTCTGAGATGTTTTGATATACTCCAGAATACCCAGATGGGCAGACTGTGTGACATCAGAGGTACAGTAAAATCTACTGTAATGCTTACATGGCGTGTTCAGTTGATTTTGTAAAACGTGTCGTGCAGATGAGAACGTGGAGGTGATTTATGTGTCGGCGGTGAGTCTGGGAGATGATGTGCTTCAGTACTACAATCATCTGATGGGTCTGCAGGCCGCCGTTGAGGAGGGTGATTCTTCGGTTCCTCAGCCTCACGGCTCCAAACGCTTCATCATCCTCAAGCCAGAAGCGCTGGAGTATTTTTCGGTACGCAGTACAAACACGTGTTTCTATTATAATTGGACAGTCTGATGACTTGCACTGTTTTCTGTATGATAGATTAGATTAGTTTAGATCTCACATTTTGCAGTTTCATGAAGGCATTATTTGAAAGATGCAATTCACAACATGAACAAGAATCAGTTATTGAACAAGTACATGACAGATCAGTGTTCTCTGATAATGTCTTTAGTTTTCCCTGATTCACAATGAGAAGTTTATAATAGTGATTTATAATTTAAGATAGCTGGTCCCTTTTTACTGGATATGTCAGAACTGAAACGTATCTAACAGTAGGAAACGCACACAGTCTCCTATAGGGGGCGCCAGAGGCGACTTATACTGTATACAGGTTTGTGCTGCTCAACCATAAATGAATGGAGCTCAATGCAACGTCACTTTCTTATGGACCCTTTTCTTATGGTTATAAAGGTTTATATTAGCTTGTGTTCAGAATTAAACAAGACAAATATGACTATTTATAATGTTAGGGGATCATTCTGACAATCAGCACAAAAAACATGCATCACAATGTAATGCAAGAATGTGCCACACAGAAAGTTTGATTGTTTGTGCTGCATTTACGGTGGATTGTGCAAATCTGTGCGTCTAAACTAGGGATAAAGGTCTGTTAGCTGTCGCTGCCAGCATTCCGATAACAGACGGATGAATCCGTTTGGATCAAACATACAGATGTGGAGTAATTAGTGTTTTTCCCAGAGAGCCCGTCACTAAACACACAGCAGAGACAAAAGGGGGCGGGTTTACATCTCTCAGTTCTCTTTATCAATTTAACATGTCAGCGTACAGGAGAGGTCATGACCCCTCCGGCTGTCCGTAACAGGTGCGATGTGTGTGTACATGCACTCATAAATTACTGCTGCAGAAGAACTGAACACTAGGACTCTAAAGTTAAAGTGAAGAGGACAGTTATTTGTGCACACAAATGCCTTGGAGACCTTGCAGGACAATGTACACACCCAGCTAACAATTTTAGGTTGAATGAATGTTTCCTTAATGTTTTCATTAAGTAACAAAAATGTTAAATGTTACTTTGAATGGTTTTATTGTTTGGATGTCCAGTTTTTTTAACAATTGCTTTTTAACAAGCATGTACTACAAAGCACTTACATCAGCTTCTGTATTCAGCAGTTTGACCCATAATTCTGTTTCAGACCCGAAACATGTGTTTAGCTTCGGTTCTGAAGTACAGCCCACGGACTCTAAAGCGCATAAAGAATTTGATCCAGGGAAAACAGGCCTACGTGATCGGTGGAGTCACACATACTGATGACCTGGCTGTGGCAGACGAACTGGGAGTTCCTCTTCTGGGCACAGAACCTGCAGTGGTACAGCTGTACGGAACGAAGTCTGGGGGAAAACGGATCTTCAGTGCTGCAGGAGTGAAAGTGCCACCAGGAAAGTGTGACATTTACACCCTTGATCAGGTCGGTGGGTTAGAAATGTGACGCATGCAGCACAATCTCAGTTTATGCTTTATGCAACGTGACTTGTGTTGCGTTCAAACCGGATTCCCTGAGGTTCGAACACATGACCTTTGAATTGCCAGAACCAGTTGAGCTATAGTAATAAATAAGAATTAACCACATGAGACTTGTTACACTTGTATATGAACCACTGGTGAATGTTATACTGTAGCATTTTTAGTAGTAACTTGTATGTGTGTCCCAGCTTTATGAAGGCCTGGCTGAGTTAATGGCAGAACACATGGAAGTTCAGCGCTGGCTCTTTAAGATAGACGGTGAAATGGGAGGACGAGGAACAGCTTATTGTGACATCTGCCACCTGAGATGTTTTCCCTGGGCTCAACAGCAGTACAAACAACACGGAGCGGAGCAATGGGGAATGTTATCGGCTGATGGAAAGGTAAAACTGTTCTGTACTGTTAATATTAGTTCATTTAACTAAACATAACCAGAGAGAATAAAGACAGTATCATTAGTTATCCTTATTATAGACATTCTGATGTTCTGTTTAGTTAAAGTTTAACCAAAACAAAAGTCATACAGGTTTAAAATGAGAAGTGTGAGTAAATTTTGGGGTCAACTATCCCTTAAACTGGAAAGATGTCTTTTTTTTGTCACCTGATTTTTAAATTTAGCGCTTAAACCATTTTGGTTTTTAAAAACTATAATAGCAGCATGAATAAAACAGTATTTATAATGTATTTATTTTATTAAATCAAGGCTTTTGGCAGAGCGGGAAAACATTCTTTGTGTGCGTGCCTTTAAAATGCATTAGATAAATCGTCTGAGATTATTTGGTATGATCTGAGCACAGTCACGCCATGCAAATGCGCAGTCGGCGTGAGCGCGTCTATTGTGCTGTACTAGCGGTTCAGCATCGAGTGGCTAAAAATGTGAAATTAAATGTGCCACTTCTTTTATTTTGCAAATGCAGCTAGACTTTATTCACAAGCCCTATTCATTAAAATTTCCGCTTTGCCTGGTTTTTATATTTATGTTTTGTACAAAACGCAGCACTGTCTCAATGACAGGCCTGTCATTACTGACCAAGGCCAAACTTTGATGCCTTGTTCACGATCCGTTTGGAGAGCGCTTGTGCATTGAGTTTTAGAAAATTAATAATGCGCCATTTAAATTTTAGCATATTTATGTATTCTAATTCAAGTGTAATCTGTTCCGCACCCATCAACGCAACAATTGCTGCGCGCATTAAAATCCCATCGGTTTCATTCTCCTGTAATCGTGTTCCTCTCCTGAAAATTTCGGCATCATGTGCTTATAATTTGGCCCTTGATTTAAAAATGGTAGTTTAGCCGTTACGCCGTGAGCTTTGTGTTAGCTAATTACAAGGTTGGCATTATATGCACCGTTCAAACAATCAGTACATTTTATTTCAGCGTCTTATTGTATTTTTCTGTCCTGGGGCGAGAGAAGGGCCTCAAGCCTAAAAGCTATTAGCTCAGTCGCTAATTCACGCTGAGGCGGGTGAGGAGTCCAGGCTGCGATTGTGGCGGCATTGGTGCTGTTAATTACAGAGGTAAGCGACTGAGGCCCAGCCAAACTCCATTATGGTGCCAGCAGTAAAGAAGCTTTAAATGGTGGGCTCTTAACCAGCTGGGGTCCCGGTGAGAAAAGAGCGAACTGAGGGCCTGATGAGCTGGTCTGAACCCTTAGGGGTTCTGGGCCATATGGACGGCAGAACTGGCTTTTATTCTGTCGCTCTCGCCCTTTTAATCAAAGGAACTGTTCTACTAACAGAACGGAGAGCGCAGAGGTTATTTCAGTGTCGCTCATTTTCTACAGGTCTGTATTCAGTCTATAGTGGCAGTTTAGCAGTTGTGAAGGGTTCTTCTCTGCTAAGGGTTCTTCTCTGTTCTTCTCTTGTAAGAACATTTAGCTAGCATTTCAATTAAGTAGCAAAAGCATAAATGTTATATTGAATTGTTCAGTTTTTTGACGTTGTATTAATGTTATTGCTTGAATAAGAGCATTATTGAAACATTTTTAATTCTTTAACATTTTTAAATCATTCAGAACTTCAGATACATTTTTTTGATATATGATATTTAACATTTAAAAAGAGTGCTACTAAAGTTACCGCAACAATGTTTTGATAACCTTGTGAGAGCATTCTCTCAACATTCTGGGAACATTTTCTGTTAGGATCATGCCAACACCAGAATTTTGCTAAATGCTCACAGCTCCGTTTACGATCGGATATTTGCCTGCAATTTCTTTAATTTATCTGCTTTCTTCTCCTTTTGCTGCGCTCATTACGTTTTATCTTTATTTCTGAAGCCCTTAAATTCAGCGCCGTAGATTTATCAGTCTAATGTTTTTAATTGCAGGGGTAATAAAGGGTAATTATTGCCTGGTGTTCTATAAGTACAAAAATGAATGTGTGTTTTGTCTGCTGCATATTTGCAATTAAATTTTAAAACGCGCATTCGGAGACCACCGCACTCTGAGTAAAGACACCGAAAATTATTACAACGATTTTGCAATAATCAGGCAGCAGTTAGCAGTGCTTGGTGACTTCTCTTAAGTTCTGTGTTTGGCTTTAGCTGTAGTTATAATTCACATGGTTTTAAACGCTGTTTTCTCTCTCTAGGGAGCCGTCTGTCAGGAAAGCGCATCCTTTAATTTCTCCTGTCAGGAGGCGCTAGAGGTCTGCGTTGCCCCCTCCTCTGTTTACTCTGTTGTGCACATTGTTTAATTATTGATTGTATAAGGGGGGGTCTCTTCTAGTGCTGCAGGAAGAACAGCCAGCCTGGACCGCCAGTAAGAGGTGTGAAAACAGATTTGAGGCTGCGTAAAAAAAGTGTGTGATGTTTGTGAAGTGTGTATGGGGGCTGCAGCCTCAGGGCTGTTTTGCCCGGGGTGGGCCTCACAGCTATTTGCAGAGAATACGTTACAGACATGCGACTTTACGCATCACAAACACACGCACTCTACCAGCACACGGGTCATTAAACACGAGGCAGCGTTATTCTAATAGCATCAACAGATAGACAGATTGTTTCTTACTACTTTTATTCAAGGCATGCAGGATTATATGTGGTACAACGTTGTTTTATTAGGTTTTGAGTGAAACACGTTGTGGATCACGTTGGTTAATGTTTTATTTTGGAAAGCGATCCACAAATGTGCTAAGTTTTATGTTTTAATGCATTCAAAATGTATATTAGGATACCATGAGCTAAAGTTGGTTTTGCAAACCTGCTGGTATGTTACAGGATCTAAGGTAAAGTTATTTTACTTTATTTTACTTTTATTTTATTTTGTAGCATAAAATAACTGTTTGCAGTAAGTAACAGTATTGACTGTTTTGAAAAACAAACCGATTTTTTCCTTTTACTTCCTGTGTTAAATTATTTGACTTTTGCTTACATAATTAAATGTCTTGCATTGTTGACTTTGTTTTCAGTCAGGATAAATCAAACTTGGATGCGCCAAATGATTTAAAGACCTATTATCTGTTAATGAAACAAAACATTGGCCATTTTATATCTTATATCCGTCACAATAGAAAGCTTCTAAAACGTGCTCCGATATGTTGCTTTTCCTGATGTAGAGATCAAACCACAATCACAGCACAATCAAATCTGTTTTATTTATCTATTGTCAGATAGCTCATCTTTATGTGGAAGCCAAGCAAAGCTTGAATCCTCTCCTCACAGCACAGTTCGCAGTTTAAGTCCAAATAAAGAACGACAAAAATGATTCCCTCTCACTTGTCTTCGCTCCCCGCTGTTTGTGTAAACTGCACTGGCGAGTTCTCTTACTCTTTTTAATGCACCATTGTGTGCTTTATGGCTTGTGTCGGGCTGAAATCACTGCACAGCGATTGACCCTGATTCTTACAGTGCTGGAATATGATGATGGCTGTTTCATGACTGGAATATTAACAGTTTCTGTATCAGTATTAACAGTGTTTTCTTTCTCCAGCTTCACACAACTTCCTCACTGATGTTGGCGTCACGATTCCTTGAGGAGTGTAAATGCATGAGGACTTTACAAAGAAGAGAAATGCATTAATACCAACGGTTAAGATTAAGTGTCAAACTTAAATAGCACTTCTCAAGGTTATATGGGACAAAATCTATTGGCTTGTTGACTTTTGTTCTCTTAAATGAAAGAAAAGGATTATATTAGTATATCTTACCAGAAAGGTTTTTCTTTTTATTCTGTTGGTAATAAGTTGGAAGCTGTTTTATCGATTTGATGTCATTGACAGTGTGTGTTTGTGTCATTCTTTTCAGTTTAGAAGATTTTTTCTAAAGTGGAAATTCTTCCATTTTTACTAACCAACAGGTTTTGAAAGTCACTCACAGGAAATCAAATATTGCAATTAACAACGTAATTAAGTGCCAAAGCCATTATGGTGTTTTCTAGTTACAGAAACAAGAGCAGCATTGATCAGAAACGGCCCCCGATTGATCTGTTGATCGATTGGTGTTTATCTGCCAGAGTGTGGCAGGTCTTATTGGGGACAGATGCACTAACTATTGCCTTCTGTTAAAGCTATTAGTCTACTGTGGTGCCGCTGTAACGGGCTGTCAATCACCCCCCCAGGACACACACACACTGTTGTCTGCCTTTGTATACCTTGCCAAATCAAGACACACTCCAGTAGTTACTGCTTCATGAAGTGTATTGACCACACATAGTTTTTTTAACACTGAGGTCAGAAATTGCTTATGTATGGATCGAAACTTTGTTTTTTTTTTTCAGTCTCTTGCTTTGTAAACCTTCTCTGTGGTGTTTAGTGATGGTTAACTGTGGGTTTATCTTCTCACTTTGTGCAGAAGCCAGTGATGATGAAGTTCCTTGAAGAAGTTCCTGATCTTCTGGCCTCCTTTGCCCGGCCTGCCAACACATACTGCTATCCAACCTGGGCCTGTTTCCTGGACCACTTCCTCAGGGAAGGTAGACCTTTTAAAAGGAGCTCCAACCAAGTTCTTCAACTCTGTGTTGTCGGTTCCTCCACTTCTCAGATCTTCCTTGATGTCTACTAAATCTCGTTCTATCCATCATCTTCTCCAGGTGGAGTAATAGAAGCCTATCCCCCTTCAGACAGTGTGACATGTCTCACTGTGGATCTGTTGGTGGAACCAGGAGGAGATGTTCAAATGCTGTCTTGTGGAGATCAGCTGCATGGAGCTAGTAAGTTGGAAGTGGTGGGCTGCACCATGCCCCAGTCCTCCATCTCTCCAGACGTCCTCCACTCCATCTGCATGCGTGTAGGACGGGCCTGCCAGCAGCGTTCCATCATGGGCCACCTCTCGCTGGATCTAGTCACCTTTCTGGAGCCCAGCAACCTGGAACAGCAGGTCAGAGAGCCTGCAAGACTGTGCAGATGTGCTTATTCTGTGTCTGTCTATTCTAATTGATATGGTAAGAATAATTACAATAGTTACAATAATAACTTAATAATTTCGTGGTGTTGAGAGATACCGACACTTGGCACTGTTGTCTCGGGTCGTATAACGCCGCCCTTGCCCAACTAGCGTGAGCGCTTAGTTTCCCAGTCCTGCCTCTTAACAGGGAATAAATGGATCTCTCCCCTTAGGAGTCGTACAGATGAGGAACTGACCAGTGAGTGGCTAATGGCTAAAGGGCATCTAATAAACTGTCAGGTCTTATTGTGTCAATAAACTAATTCCCATTTTAAGGCCTTGACCTCTCACCCTACAACACCTCTGTTATGTGCTGGTGTCAGATAGGTCAGGCTATCATTTCATCAGGGGGTCTTGGTCACTGTCGTAAGACCACCGAGAGATTGAAGACCAGCCCATAGAGTTGATGGGTGTACCAGTATTTTGGCTTTGTTGTTTGTCACATCTTGCGATTCTATTTCCACAAAAAGCTGTTGTTGAAAGGTACTTATAGGTTCTTATAGGAGTTTACATACTGTATGTAGATGTATACATATAGAATCTAGATAGAAAGTATAGATTCAAGGTTATTGTTACGGTTTTAAATTAAATTATTTCTGATAACTGAAAGTAAATAAAATGTTAGCATAAATATTTAGTTAAACTAAATAAAATTAAATAAATAAAAATAGAATTTAGAAAGGTTTGCTTTAGCGATAATGTGTGCAAATGTACAAATATGTGGTTGATACCTTAACAACTGTTTGTACCTAAACTAACTAAGACTAACTAACGTTCTATGCATTTCAGGTTTACTGTGAACCTCAAGCGCATAACAGCTGATAAATGGCTGTGAGGTGATCTATTGAAATAAATATCTAGTCTAATGTGGACAGAATTGGCACAGACCTGACCTCCCCTGACCTTTCTGTTATAGATATCGATGTAGTCATTTCTCAAACCAGTTTCCCCTGTGGAGATGTTGTACAAACTACAAATGATAAGTGAGTCCAGAAATGATTATATAACTAGACAACACGATGCATAATTCATGTGCTGTGGTTTTTATCAATGATCACTGCTGGCACAAATATCTGGCTTTGCGACATTTTGCCACTAGGGGGTGACAGAACACACATGCGTACAGAACGTGTTACTGTCTGGCCGAAATGAAAAGCATTTTTTCTAAAGCATTTGTTGATCTTAATGTCTGGAGTTGGACAGAGAGATGGTGTTTCTCCAGGGCTTGTATGAGCTTGAGGTGGGCTGGTGTTAGGATTACAGTTTGTCTATTATAGACAAAAATATTTATTTTTTCTTGTGTGAAGATAGTCAATGTCTTAGGCGCCCTTTGACTTCCATTGAATGGATGCAAAACCACTTTGTTGTTTGCATACTTCAGAATATCTTCTTTTGTGTTTTGCAGAAGAACAAAATTGTAACAGGAAACTATTCCTTTAACACAAAATGCAGGGTTTTGTAAGTGGTTTATTTTGTAGCGTACAGAGGTATAAAATGCTGTAGAACAGCTCTATTTTCAAATAAATGTTACATACGGCTGTTTTAATCTTCTGCTCGGCTGGCGTGCTGTGATTTTAAAATAGTGATTGACATGGTTGGCAGATCAATTAAGATGTTCTCACATCATCTACAGACAGAATAGATTTTACTCTCGCAAATGAAAGTAATTCATATATTTTGAGAATCCACAAAGACGCGGGTTGAATCGAATCCAGCGCGTTTTATTGAGAACAAACCGGTCACACAATTAAAAACCGACAAAAGGAATTCAGACGTCCAAACATGACGTCCCATCAGAGCCAGACGGACCAGTCAGGCCGCTGCTAACCCACCTCCATTTAAACCTCAATTTACATTCAAACCTGTTGCTAAAAGCAGTCTGTGTTTTGCAGTGTGAGGGGGAGATGCGGGTCGCATGTGTTTGCCCTTGCAGGCTCGTCTCACATTGTGTGTGGACGGAGGCTCAGCTGCAAGACTGCAGTTTTTAATGAAAGTGAAGGGCTGTGGACGGCAGGTACAATCTGGGCGTATATATCAAGAGCCTTTGTTAAGGTTAACAATGAAGCGGCTTGGCTGATTCTTCGGACCACCTTAATAGTATTAACTGTAGACACATGCAGTCCTGGACTCCCCCTGTATTCTGTTTTTGGGGGTCGCAGCTTGACTCACAAGGGTTCGTTTCTAAAATGGGTTTATTGTTTAGAGAGATGTTAAATGGTTATTTAAAGAGTCACATTTTGCATTATTAACTTTTTTGTTAGATGCAAGCAGACAAAACAAACGCTGTTACAGGAAGATTTGAGTATGGAAGATCTTAGAGAAAAAATATGTTATGGATCATGAAAATAGTAAAGAGTTTGATTATGATTTTAAGAAAACAAGACAGAAAGGACGTTAAGTAATGAACGCTTTGTGTTGTGTTAGTTGATGCAGCTGAACGTTGGTGAGACTGAATTCTGTGATCTGAATGAGATTTCAGCAGCGGCACCATTTAAATCTGCTGGCAGGACCGTTTAGGTTGACAAATAGCGATGACAGGAGATTCAGCCAACAGCCACTTAGTTATTAACAAGTCCTTCAGCAGTGATTTATTGTCCACTTTCTGAAGAGAGGGCAAAACTATTAGATTATTATCAGGGAAAATTAGCCCCATTTAAACATAAGGCCACGGCTGGGTCTGACCCCTTAATATCCTTATAATGATGCCATTAACCATACAGATGTGAAGACAGTCTCCAGTCGGGTTTAGACACAGTGTGTTAGTCTCTCTCTCTTTCTGTGTGCGTGTGTCTCTCTCACTCTCTCTTGCTCTCATACACACATAATGTCTGTTGACTGTGATCTGATCTCTAGTTTTTGCATTGATCGTTTCATTGTATGATGATTACATTGATTGTTTTTCTGATTTTAAAGTGACTAACAATGAGAAGGTTTTTCTGTGTGTTTTGTATAAGCTGAGATGATGGTTGTTGTTAATGGGTGTGTTGGTCTGTCTCTGTGCTGGGTTGTGTTGTTGCTGCAGGTCTGGGCTGTGGATCTTGATCTGGGCTACAGTAACCAGCAGGCCATGACCCAGCTGATGATGATGATGACCGGAGGAACCCTCGACTGTCGCGCTGGTAAACTGGAGGTTGCGCTCAGAGATGTGAAGACGTCTGTGCGTCAGGCCAGAATGAAGAGCAAAGCTGTAAGACTCGGTCACGTCGACTTAAAGATCTGCTCATTGTTGTTATGCGATCTACTGTGCTTGAACATGTTCTGTTAAATGTGTTGTAAAGGTTTATTTTGGAATAATGTAGTTCCAGCCCCAAAAAGATAGTTCACCCAAAAATGAAAGCTCACCCAAATGCTTCTCCAGACCTTTATGATATATTCTGAGGAACACCAGAATATCTTTCCAGTTCCAGAAACCTTCTGAAACCTCGCCTTTGTGTCAGGAACAAACTGAACTTTTCAAGTTACTCAGAACTGTGGGCACCATTTACTAGCTTTGTACAGAAAAGATCTTGGACGTGGTGCTATGAGGAACTCATTTTATGTTCTGCAGCGGTAACAAAAAGTGGAGTTTTGAAAGGGCATGAGGGAAGATGATAGAGTTTCACTTTGGGGTGAGCCGTTCCTTTAACCATAACGCTGTTTGGTGGCGTCTGGACTTTAAAGCACAAGAATGCCATTATCCAGAATGTGTTTCCTGAGACCGGACCAGAGAGCAATAAGAGTCCGGATATTATCCGGATAAATCACACCATCCATAAAGATTGATCCAGCTAGTCTTTGTTGTTTTATTTTTGTTAAATACAACTAAACGCTGTAATTACGCTTCCGTCCTGATTGGTGTTTGGATGCTGAATTCATTATCATTTTGATAGATGAGGCTAAATAATCACTCGCTAAATAATGCAGACCATATTCATTATGCATGTGTACGCATGCCTGTGCCCCTCATCAGCCCCCAAAACAAAAGACCCCCTTTATTAGCGACACACCGGAGTTTACGCTTGTTAATCTGCGACTTGTGTTATTTTATCAAGTATTCATTTAGTTGGTATGTGGCCTGTCTTAATGGCTCTGCCTCTGACCGTCATTTAAACCCACAATATTACCCAGAACACAATTAAATCCCCGCAGAAAAAGCTTTTTATTGTCGTTTGAAGATTGAAAGCATTTGACAGCTGAAAACGCAGCTTCCATAGAAGTGAGTAACTCATCCCACCGGCCGTGAGAGAGATTTAGCCTCTGTTTTATATCCGTCACAGAGAATGTTCCTCATGCTTGTGTGCCCTGTGAGTCTGTCACCCCTAACTAATCAGTTCCTGTGCCATTCGCTTAGACGCATCTTTTATCTGCCCTGTCCGTGAATATCTCTCTGTTTTCTGTTGTGGTATAACCTAATAACACAGGACTCTGTCTCCCCAGTGTCCCATACGGCTGCGAAACTAATGCCCCTTTCTCCTTGGGCTTTTGAAACGGTTGTGTTTGTTTTTAGTGTGGCGGTTATCACTACACTCCGGAGGTCAATTCATCATTTAGATGTACCGGTATAATGTTTAGCAACAAAGTCCCATGTTTGCTGCTTAACACTGTGTGTGTGTGTGTCTCCACAGAAAACTTCAGTGACCAATCGTTTTGCGGTGATGGCCACCAGACTCATCCACACCAATCTCTCTTTGGTGTATTATAGCACGTTTTTTCTGATGTGCAAAGCGCAGGGCATAGGCTACGACGTCAAGGTAAAACCTTTTTAACTTTTCATCCTTTAATTCCATACCATGTGTATTTATATTCGGTTTTGACTGTTGCAGGCAAGGCAAGGAACCGTGTTTCTCCTCCACGACAGCAAAGACAGAAGAAGTCTTGGCATGCTGTGAGTTCCTATAAAACGCAAACAGATGCATTACGCTCGTCTTGCTAGCGTTTTATTGTCTCTTTTCCTCACCTCATTATCATTAGAGGTACGTCTACACCTTGAGCAAACTCCCCAGAGCAGATTAAACATTATGTAGTGAACACTTCAACTCAAATGTGTCAGGGCACAAAATACCGCCACATAGAATTAAAGGCATTTATCACATAAATCCTATAGCTGTCCCATCGAAGCGCAGCGTTCCTCCCTGAAGAATAACAGTCTTTAAGGCTGAAAGTTCTCATTAAGACACTTACAGCCCCAGCAGCCAAACAAGGTGATTGTTTTTGTTTCTCTGATGATGGTTCTGGGGGATCATTAGTAAACTCGTTTGTTTCCGCGTGTCATTAACAGAACAATCTCGGAGCATCTCCAGGGAGCCTTACTGACCTTTGCTCGGAACCTGTCAGTCATTCATCAGGAAATCTCAGCCCCAAATATGCAAGGAACAAATAATTTCAAGGTACGAACTGAACCTGTACATGTCATGTCAGCTTATCTTAACCTGCTGCTGAACAGAAGGAAATGCCGTTGCTCCGATCCGTCAAATGTGTAAATTTCGTTGAGGTCGTGTATCAAATTAAGGCGGCTGTAAGAATGAGAACTGATGGTTTTATAATGTAAACGGTTGACAAGCTGTTACACTTAGTTTTCACACAATGATTTGTCGAGGTCTACAGTAAATACATTTATTATTCCCAGCATTATAGATAATGTTTATTGGTGTCTGAGGGACAAATAAACTCAAAGCTGCTGTTGTAATTAAATCCTTGTTTTAGTGAAGCTCAATAGTGGAGCTTTTTTCCTCATAATAACAATCTGTACAAAACATTGGAAGTTGGAAAATAACTGCATTGCATTCAACCCAGTGTTATTTCATTTCATTTTCATTCGCTGCGTAGTGGCTAGTGTCAAGTACTCTCTGTATAAACATACACTTACTGTCTGCTTTGTGTGCTTTTATAAGAACCTTATCAAGGACATTGAGGAGGTATTGGGCATGACTGAACTAAACCAAACTAAACCTACAGAAGAAGAGGAGACTTCAGCCGCTGGAACAGACTAGTTATCTCATGCACTGCTCAAATCAACCTCAAGTGAACTGACATACTTGTAACAACTCACTTACATTCAGTTATATTTCAGGTATAATGACAATAAAATGAGACGCATTCATGAATTAATCTGTTTTCTCCCCCAGAGTGAAATTTTCACATTTTATAGTGATCCAAAATAGATTCATTACAGCTGTAAAATAACCAGCATGTTTATAGATTTATTGTCATTGCAGAGAACAACTAGAAATATGTGTATAAGTGAATATAAACATTCATACACAATGAAGATCTTATGGAGGTAAGAAGTAAAGCAGAGACCATGTTAATGGAAGTCAACGAATCTAACACAAAGCGCAAATACAGAAATATGTTAAAGTTTTACAGATGTGAAACAATAACGTTTAATACAAACATTTAATACATGAAGTGAATCGCAGTTTTAACACTTTAATGTGACTTTATTGACGAGCGGAACAAAAAGCGCGCAGTTGTTTCTCCCCGGAGAGAGAGATCCGTCGCACCAGCAGAGGTTATGATATAAACCCGTGTAATACTTATTATTTAAATATTATTTTAATACTTATTTATTATTAAACGAGACAAAAGTGTGATTTTGACTATTTTTGTAGAAAGAGCAAATGCAAAGTAAATGCTTTACAAACGAGTATGACAGTCGGTAAGTTGAATAACCTTCAAATCTGTCTTTAAGATTCATGTAAGATAATGCAAAACGTCCCACAACTGTTTCTATTTACTGACTAATAATATTTGTTATGTAATGCTGTACTATGTTATTATATGATGCTATACTGCTATAATAATATTAGATGCATTTTGTGTTGTCAGTGCATTGGATCGCTTCTGCTGTCGAAAGACAATGACGTCACGTTGAGAAACAATGACGCACCGCACCAAATAGTTGCTTAACGTTTGCGTAAACATGACAGACATTTTGCGGAGATTTCACAGCGTCTTTCTAAAAGTCGCGCTGTTTCCCAGCGCGTTTGGGAACCAGGCGCGTCGTCCCGCGGCGTCGGAAGTGTTAACGCGCCACCTGGCGCAGCGCAAACTCCCACCCTGGACCTCGTTCTGTGTGCGGTACAGCGCGGTCGCCAACGACCAGTTCGGCCTGTCCCATTTCAACTGGCAGGTCCAGGGAGCGAACTACCACATCCTCCGAACCGGAGCTTTCCCCTTCATTAAATACCACTGCACCAAAGCGCCCAGACAGAACCTGGAGTTGGAGAACCTGTTTTTTGGGGCACTGAAAGTCATCAATCTGGGTCAGTGTGTGTCTTTTATTTCTGTTGATGTTTTGTTCATTAAACCGGGTTTAACGCTTTTATGGACTCTGTTCTTGCAGGTATTCCGTGCTTGGCCTACGGTTTGGGTTCGTGGATGGTGGCAAGAGTGACAGAGGATGTCCAGACGTCTGCAGGACCCGTCACCGTTTACTTTGCCTACAAGGAGGTGGATGGCGCCCAGTACTGATATCAGAGACGGTCCGGCCTAAGGTTCTGTGTGAAGTGTTGGAAAACTTTATGTACACGGACCACTATTTGTTGTATTGAAGTTCTGCACAAAACAAACGTGTGAAGATGTGAGATGAATAATGTCCTTTAACGTAACACAATAAAATATTTATTTTGCTCTGGCTAGACAGGTTCATTTTGAACATTTATATTTCCACATCATTTTGTAATTAATTTTATATGCAGATATGCAATCTCAACTTTATTCTCATAAAAGGCCTGTTTTTCTTATTTTCTTGTAACGTTACCATGTTATTTGCCAAAATCTAGAAACGTTCATTTTAAGGTGCCACTGAAACACTGTTGTGATTATGCCGGAATCACGATTATCAGGAATTATTTGTGATGCCTCAAACGTGTTCATTGAAGTTTACAAGCTGTATAACTCCTTGTTTTCCCACTTGTTTTCCTCCCTGAAGCTATTGCAGAATTTTAAATACCTCCAGCTCATTTATTTAAAGTCAAATTAGAGCTCTCTGCCTGCCTGGCGTGTTGTCAATAGGAAGCAGGAGGGATTGTTCATAGGTCTGGTCTGATAAAATGGTTTTTAATTACAACAGAGAAAGTGTGGCTTTTGTTCAGAGACCACCCTAAAGCCCCCCACCTCTGTCATTCTCAGATGCTTTGATTTCTGATAATGTGCTTCGCTGACTTGTGGTTCCTCGGCTCACTTCTTCTGGGTTCTTGTGAGATTGTGTTTGACAAACTACCATATTGATTCTGCGCAGCTCAAAGCTTTCTGCTAACATTTATCAGAGGCCTTTAATTTTCTGGTCTTCTTTTTGCTAGCAAACAGCCCACAGTAATAATTTCAGGTATTACATGCAAATCAATACACCTCTTGCCCCCTTTTTCACACCTTAATTTAGTAGGACAGAACAGATTTGATTGGATCATTGTGTGATCGCTAAGTCTAGTATTGTGTTGTGTAGCGATTATGGCTTTTTTAATCTGTTAATGTTCTGTTGAGTACGACGTAAATCAATAATCCTTGTTATAGTATTTTAATTATGGCAAGAAATTATATTTGGCAGATACTTTTATCCAAAGTGACGTACAGTACATTTACAGTATAGAGTTTTTATTAGAATGCTTGTACCCTGAGACTCAAACTCCCACCCTATTGTGCTGCTGTACCAGTTAAACTACAGTAACACTATACATGTGGACATAATGCATATGGCCCTTATACTGTCTTTAAATATTGTGCTGTATTACATACCTGCTTCATGTTTTCCATTATATAATGCATGCAGACAGCCCCTCTATTACAACATTAGTTGGGGGGCTAATTGACCCTAATGGAAATCATTTACACACCCAGAAAAGCTGGAATGAGGGTTGGCAACTCCTTGACTTGATTGTGACTCTTTCCTCATACCTGATAGCTGTAGCAGGTCTGAAGGAGGCTTGGCTGAAAAGATGGAGTAACGGAGCAGAAACTGGCTACTGTAAAGTGAAGGGAAATGAAACGTTGCCATGTTCAGAGATCAGTGCTGCTGTTTTAAGACTCACGTCTGTAATTGTAATAAGGTCTAAATTACCCTCTGAATATAAGGTGCTAATCAACCAAGGATTAAGCGCTTGTATTAACAAGTTCAATTACATGCAAATAAAGACCAAGTTGAAATCTTTAAATACAAACACTATTAACATCTTAGGTAACTAATGGAGATGTTAAAGCTCGATTTGACCCTGATATGAGGAGCGACAGAGTCTGTCCGTCTGTGTGGTGCAGTCTGTTATTTAGCAGGAAAAATCACATTCATTTTTGTTTGACGTGGAGATTTATTGGCTTGGCAGAAACAATAATTGTTTGACTAAACCCCTGCAGCTAATTCTGTGAAGGTTATTATTGGGCTCCCACACCAACCACAGGGTGTTTCGTCAGGTACATTACAGCGTGTCAATAAGACAACAGGTCTGAGTCTGAGCTCGTGTTGTCATCAGTCATTACATGATGGTGGAAACCGAGGTGAGCAATTATGTCTCATTCATAAGGACATCGTACAGCATGTCACGAATCTGCCAAGTGCTTTATTTGCGTTTGTCTCTGGTGATTTTACAGTGTTGGCTGCTGTCCTGGATTACGATTTAATTTATTTTAGGACTAAATCAGATTTTCCTGTAAAATCACTGTTAAAATAGAGTATTTTCTCTAACATATGGACTCATCTCCAGAAAAATTCATATAATATATAGTAAAATAAATAGAAATAATCATTGCATAACAAAAAACATCCCCTTTAGCTCAACAACAAAACTAATAGTGAAAAGGCTTCAAAAATACGCTTCGTTCGTACACAGTTGTTTTCTGTGCTTTCCAACGCTGTCCTTGAGGTTGTTGTCGGCAGATATATTTGCATAACTTTTTGGTTTCACGTGTTTAATGCACAGATAATATTTGTAAGATAAATCCATTATGCAACAGTTAATAACTACGTTTTACTGGAGATCGTCCCTAATGCATCATGAACGAAGGAAATGAAGGAAGATTTAGTGCATTTGTGAGTCGTAGTGATTTCTGTGTATTATTATAATATTATAATTGCTGACCTCACACCAGAGTCCCACATGCTTCTTATAAAGACGGGAAAAGCCATTAAAAATCTATTAAAGCAGATCTTTTTACCCAGAGGGAAAATTCTCATTACTAAGCAGATTGGAAGGGATGACAAGTAGCTCCATATTTCTGTTTTCTTCTTTTTTCTCTCATCATCTTTTCCTGTAAAGGCCAGCTGAGAGACCGGCAGCCCACCGTGGCGATCAGTACAGGGGGCCCCAGCAAAATAACTCGAGGCCAGCAGCATCTTAAACAGCCGTCGTTCCTGTAGCTTGTGTTTAAATAACTGCAGCGTTTATTAATGCGTGTTAATATGCGCTGTATGTTAGTGGATCTGGGCTGTTTCATCTTCTGACCGACACGTTGTTGTAAATGCATCGCTGTTTTCTGTTTTCATCGTTTGTGCAATTTTGTTTTTGCTTCACGCTTGGAGCTTGTGAGACTCTTATATTTACTGTTTACAGTGTTGACATTAAGAATAATGGATACTAATGGTATCTCCATGAATTATTGTGAGAGCTAAATGAACTCTTCGTTTTGTTATAGATTATGCAGTATTTAAAGTTTGGGGTCATTAAAATCAGACGCCCCCCTCTTTCGTTTTCACCCCCCGCCGGTGTGCAGCGATGCCCTTTGTTGCCACAGGCTACATTTGATCTGTTCTTCAGAAAAGCATTATAACAGTATTTCTGTGGTTGTTTTTAAAGAAGACATGAGGTTGACTGCTGTGATACGCTTGTTGTTGTTCATACTGTCATCATGTCTGTTAGATTCTCAGTCTGAATTTTATCAATATATAAAAATCAAGATTTGTACAAGTTTAGCTTTTTTATGTTGTTTGCTATAAATATTACATTTATGTGGCTCTGTATCAGCAGTCCAGTAAAATTCACAAAGATCTCTGGAAGTCAACAGCACCTGCCAAAGGTTTGTATCCGTCTGTGGAGACGTTTTTCTAACGTTTCCATTAGGTTACAAAATGTTCAAATGTCATTTTGAAAGTTCTAGGAAAGTTAAAACATTCAGTTAATGCCAGACTATTAAAAGGTTGTTCAAACATTTGTTTATAATTCTGTAACATTTTGTACCAACAACTTTACACTTTGATTTAATGATTAAAAAAGTTTTACTAATGTTACTTCCAAAATGCTTTTGCTAACCTGAGAGAACCTTTACAGAACGTTAACCAGCGTTCTGAGAACGTTCCCTGTTAGCTAAGAAGTTGAGGAAGACATCGTGACCTTTGTTCCTCAGAGAAATTGGTACGTGTGTCTCCGTTTCCACCATCACAGTAAAACACGTCCCTTTAAATATAGTTTATCAGAAAACAGGCAGTAAAAGAATCGTTTGTAAAGTAAAAACCAGCAGGAAAGAAAGTGAAATAAATTATTTCTGTTATCCACTTTGATACTCGTTCTCGTTTTCAGACGTGATGTTGGATCGCCAATCTTTCTGCAAATGAGCCCCGGCTCTCCATAATGGTTTTCTGCTCCTCATGGGAAGCGCGAGTCGCGGGCCCGACCCAAAAGCTGCTGATTGAAGAGGAAAATGTAATACAGGTGTAAAACAGCTTGATGGGGGTCTTATGCAAGGGTTATGAATTTTAACCATTTTCATCTGCACACTTCTGTACATACATATGGAATTGGATCTGAATGTGCTGGCTGGACTGTTTAGGGCTCCACAGAGACCTGGCGGTTTCTGCTGGGCTGTCGCTAATGCCAGACGAGAGAATTGCTCTTATGCTAAATTAATAGGAATTAGCGAGGACTGAGTTGATTAATCTGGCCGGTGGTCGAGGCTTTACACCCCACCGAAGGCAATTTCTTTTGACCC
>JBAJNP010006634.1:7601-24999 GCA_036877545.1 Yasuhikotakia modesta | reverse complement strand
ATCAGTGTCTGTACTCTGCATGACAGATACACTCCCTCATCAGTGTCTGTACTCTGCATGACAGATACACTCCCTCATCAGTGTCTGTACTCTGCATGACAGAAAATTGCTGCTCCAGGCTGTTGTATTGTTGTGTGACCAGCGTTCTGCAGCCTGTTGGCCTGTCTTTGTCTCTGCAGTTTAATTTTAGCTCACTTACGTCAGCGGCACACAGGCTCTGAGCGTGATCCTGCGCAGACACTGCTGCAGCTGCTGAGATGTGTGCTGTCTGTCTGCGCAGGCGTGAGACTCACTGAGAGGAGAACCTGCTGCTTCAGTCTCAGCTCAGTTGTGTTTTTCTCTCTGCGATATGAATCAGCAGCAAAACTAAAGGAAGAGTTATTAACCCGCGCTGCTTTAAACCTGTGTAGTAAACACAACTCTCTCTGCTGTATTCTTTCATGTAATACGTTTTCGCACACTAACACAGCATCATTTGAATTGGCTGTCCGGATGATGTAGATTCTGAGCTGAGGGTGGATTTGTGGGTGTAGGACTGTTTTCGTGGTGTAAACGTGTTTTGTCACAGTGATTTTGGCAGCACATGAGGACAGTAAAGTGATGCTACAATACAGTCTAGAGCAATAAGATGAGACAGTTATTGGTGATTGGTTGTGTTATCTGAGAGGCAGGACAGCTACTGTAGTTTCTGCCATTTAAACTGAATCTCACCTGACCTGCACAGGTGTGTGTGTGTGTGTGTGTTTGTTTGTTTGTTTGTGTGTGTGTGTGTTTGTTTGTGTGTGTGGTGTGTGTGTGTGTGTGTGTGTGGTGTGTGTGTGTGTGTGTGTGGTGTGTGTGTGTGTGTGTGTGTGTGTGTGTGTGTGTGGTGTTAGTTTGTGCGTGTGTGTGTGTTTGTGTGTGTGTGGTGTGTTTGTTTGTGTGTGTTTGTGTGTGTTTGTTTGTGTGTGGTGTGTGTGTGTGGTGTAACCCATCAGCTGCACTTAATGGGTTGCAGTAAATGTTTCACGATCTTTGAGAAAAAACTACAACCTTCCTGTTCCTGCATCTACCTTACACTGGGATTATACATAACTTAATGAAGTATTAAATATATGCTCATTTGCAGTATTTAATGATGCTGTTTTGCATGTGCAGTGAGAGAAACGGTTGCTCTGTGGGATCTGACAGTAGTGTTAGAGCTCTTTGTGAATGTTCAGATACACGCATGAACACGCAGACATGCATATGAACAGCATTAAACAGGATTGAGCTGTGCAGACTGACTTAATCTGAATTATACTTGTAAACCCAAACCTGTTTCGCAATATGCTGAGGAAAGCATGCAGTTGTTGCATGAGAACAGATGTTCAAACAAAACAAACACAGCACAGAAGTTTGGTTCTGCTGTAGGGTGGTGTTTAGATCTTTCATCTGCTATGTAGGTCCTGTGCTGGTTTTGGTGAGTTTGGAGCATCGGGTCTGATGGCTGGTTTAGCAGTGGGGATAATGGTGTTTTGTGGCTCTCTTGAGCCCCTGTGGTCAAAATAGTTTACAGTAAATAATAGGCAGCACACAACAGAGCACAGTTGTTAAAGTTACTGAACACTGGTACAGCTGTGATGAGAGCGTTTGTCTGCTGGTTAGAACAGGTTTGGTACTTTGTGCAGGAGAATGCGTTGACTAAAGCTTTGTTTATGATGCACACTCACACACACACACACACACACACACACATACACTGCATGTTTTATAACTAATTATATTTATAAATAAACATAACTGAGACAAACATGTATTACTCATTATGAGTTTTTTAGTGTCTGTTATAAAATGACTTCTTGACTTCTGCAGTTTAATAGCCCAGTCTAATGAATGTTCCATTTAAACACTGCAAGTGGAACTTACTCTGACGCCAGATTATATCAGAACACATCTCATGAACCAGTCAAGCTCATCTTTACTCAGAATCATCTCAACCAAACGTGGCTGTTGTGTGCTTTTAAATAATTCAGATTTAGACATCCCTCTGTAGCTGTGAGTATTATAACTAGAACAACCATTGATTAATAGTCTTTTACCTGGTGTAGTTTAAGCAGGAGAGAGTTCTAAATAAAGATGGTGGTGTAGTTTAGTGGCGGGGGGTGTAGTGGATAAGGTGTTTGCCTTAGAGCAGCGTTATGTTTAATGTATAGCTTTGAATCTGTCAGATGCATAAATGTAAATGTAAAGACCTGCTGTTTGTTATTGAGCAGGAGACACACTTGAGACACATTGTCAGTCTGATCTTTCTCTGCTTTTTTTTCAGGTTTCAAGTGTCCCGTCTGCTCTAAGTTCATCTCCACAGATGAGATGGACCTTCACCTGGTCATGTGTTTGACCAAACCCAGAGTCACGTACAACGGTGAGGCTAATGTCACTAAACCCTGCGGCTGCGTCAGCGCTACACTGAGTGCTGCATGTAACACTAGCGCTTGGGTTATTTCCAGGAGTTTGTGTGAGGGTGAGGTTTAGGGGTTGGGCTAGTGGAGGATGAATGAGGATGTGATTGGCTCAGTCTAAGTGTGTGTTTTGTTGTCAGACTTCGTCACTTTGGGTAAAGTGAACAGTTTGACTGTTTTCAGTGGGTGAATGTGACGTAAAAGAACATGAGATCAGCTGACGGCACACCAGCTGTTGAGAGCTTTTGTTTGGTGAAACGGCAAACAGACCATTGAATGCTTGTCTGGACCCAGCACAAAACCGGTGGGCAGCTGAAACTCACTGATAACTGACTCTCTCTTGCCTTGTGCTGTTATCTGATCACATGACAGGACTGAAGCGTCTGTCTGGCCTCAGACATGATTATATCTCAAGGGCAATGTTAAACGCAATGTTGTTTGTGTGGCCTCTGTGGGGTGTTTTTGAATGTTTGTGACTTTGGACAGTCTTAAGAACCAAACACCAGATGCATGTTTTCCTCCTGCTGTTAAACCGGGTCAGACACACACAGAGAGCACTCGGTAGTGAAAATGTAAGGTCCAGATGAGTGGATTGAACACTTTCATCTGATTCTTGGGGCTGCAGGTTCTGGGCACCTTCATAAAACTGAATGAAACAAGATTTGCTCATTAAGTGATGAGTTTGACAGAACAAGAATCAGTGCACATCAGGGGATGTGTGTCATAAACTATAATGTGTTCATCTCTAGCAATGATGTGTGATGTTGTCTCAGCGCTGAATGCTGGTGTTGGTTTGGAGGCATCTGTGGCTCTGTCCTGTCCACGCTCGGCCTGTAGCAGTCTCTGTGCAGCAGTCTCTGTGCAGCAGTCTCTGTGCAGCAGTCTCTGTGCAGCAGTCTCTTGTAAACGGTTTGGTTTTCTGACAGCAAGTCCTCATCTTACTGAGATTTTTCAGTCTTTCATATTAACTTTCATTGACTGTGTGAGTGTTTGTAAGTGTACAGAAAGTGTAGCAGGTGTGAAATTGTCTGACAGAGGCGTTGAATCAGTTTTTTGTTTTAAAAATTGTGAAACTGAATAATTTTCATGAGCTGGTTTGTATAAGTGTGCTTTGCGTTGATTTGATTGTTTTGTCAGATGCAGCTGTTAATCTAAATGTAAGTGTAGCCGCTTAGGTTGCTGTAAGAATTGAGATTGTTATTGTTTGTGTACCGGTTACTGTGTTAAACGTACTCCCACATGTATTAGTTACACATTAAACAACATTGGTTAGAAGCCTCAATGTAGTTACTTCTTTGTCCTAGTAGCTTGTCATGTAAATGTTCACATTTAAATTCATTTGGGAGATTTCTAGAAGTTTTCACATGGATTATGTGTCTGTTATTCATCATCTTTCACACAACACGCCTTATCAGAAATCTACTGGTAATGTTATAACTTCTCTTGCTGGTATTTTGCATGTGAATGTAGACATGAATGACATTAAACAGGATTGAGACAAGAATCATTTGTCTTGTTTGTTTGACATGCAGCAGTGCCTGCACTGACTACTGCGCTGCTGCAGTGTGAGTGAGTGTGTGAGTGTGTGTGTGAGTGAGTGTGTGAGTGAGTGTGTGAGTGAGTGTGTGTGTGAGTGTGTGAGTGAGTGTGTGAGTGAGTGTGTGAGTGAGTGTGTGTGTGTGTGTGTGTGTGTGATATAATAAATCAGCTAAATATAACTTGACTCTAAAGTGTAAACACACTATTGGCCAAAGTACCAGGTGTCCCATAAATGACAGCTACACTAAATCTCACAAATAAGTCTACGCCACACAAAATACTACAAAAGGTGGAAATAAAATGGATTATTAAAATGGTTTACGTTCTCTTGTTTTGTGTTGTTTTCATGCATTATTAACAATAACACAGAGAAGCATGTTGTGAACAAGTACAGCACTTACACAACACCACTGTTTATGTTTGTTAATGTGACAGTGTGATTCTCTGTCACTTCAGCTTTTCACAGTATCAAACAAATCTCTGTGTGGATGTTATTAATCTCTGGACTCTTTCATTTACAGTGAATGAGTGTGTGAGAATTGTGCTCAGTGCTGTAGTTATTTTGAGCTAGAATGTGGTAACGGTGTCTCTCATCATTGCCAAACAATCATTGCCTGATCTCAGATTGAATGTGTCTGTCAGACTCAGTTATGAGCCAGATATTCATTTGAACTGTACAGTTTTTGAACATTTGTGTATTTGCTACAGTTTTTTTCTAATACTCTGTGTTAGATTATCTATCATACAGTTCTGTTGCTGCTTAGAATCAATATTTAATCACTTTGTGATTATTGACATCTGGTAATTAGTAAATTAAGTTTTTACTTTGACTAATTAATGAAACCTTGCTAATGGAAAGAGACTTCAGTTCTTCACGTGAGCAGAGTTCATCAGTTTCTCTTCAAGTTCCTCAGAAGAAAAGCTAAGAGTGAACCTGCAGTAGATCTTTACTTCCACCTAATGGTCAGTCATAAGATCTCGCGAGGTTCTCATGCAGTCACGTGCACTGACATCACACTGAGCTGCTTGTTTTAGAGATTAGATCAAGTGACCTGGAGTAACTGCTAAGAAACAAATACATCAAATACATCCACAGGGTTTAGTGTTCAAACCGGCAAGCTTCATTTACAGTCCAGAGCTTTCTACGCCACAGCATGCATGTGAGATCTTCTGCACACGCACATGCACTGTTGCTGATTCTATGTGTGTGTGTGTGGCTCCTCAGAAGACGTGTTGGTGAAGGATGCGGGTGAGTGTGCCATCTGTCTGGAGGAGTTAGTGCAGGGAGACACCATCGGCCGTCTGCCCTGTCTCTGCATTTATCACAAAGGGTAATTCTTCTCAAACACCTGTGTGCAGTGTCCAGGGTTTACACTCTACAAGTGAAACCTCACTGTGTAATTAGAACTATGTACCAGTTTTCTGTGTTGTTATAAATTTCCCATGAATATTGGAAAAATATTTCTCAGTCCATCTGAGTGTAACTTTTTATTGAATTTGTGTGTGTGTTGTGACAGTAGTTGTGTTTTGTCTTTCAGCTGTATTGATGAATGGTTTGAGGTGAACAGATCATGCCCTGAACATCCATCAGATTAAATCACTCCTCACCTTAGCAAAGGTAAAACACACACACACACACACACACACACGTTTGCATATGTGGTTAATGAGGTTTCTTCTTATACTGTACAATCTGTACACTAACTCCCTGCCATTTTTATTCATCATTTAGTGAGTGATTTAGTTTATAAGAACACATAGTTTCCCCAGAAATCATGTTTACATTTTTATACACCTCCTTCCAGTCAGGGATAAAGGCACACTGTACACCGCGCACACACATCTGTTCTGTGCTGCTGATGTAATGTGTTGTGGCTCGTCAGGTTTGGAAGCTGTGATGTTTTGTGCTGGCAGACAGTAGATGTGAGTCCCGGCGCTGTGACGTCTTCAGTCTCTTCAGGAGTGCAGCAGCTGGGCGATCCCTCCCTCTCTTCTCGTAGCATCACCTTCTTCAGTCGCCATATGAACCCAGACGTGCCAAAGCCCATCTGAGGACATTTTCAGGGAACCCCTTTACCCCACAGAACCTGCAGCCGGAGGGCAGGATCAGGATCAAGTGCCGTGCTCATCCCCATCAGGAAACTGTGAAGGTCTGACTGCATTTCATTGGCTGTTTACAGGCTGGAGTCACTCCAATTGGCTGGACTCGGGGTCAGCTGACCTCTGTGTGCTGACTGTCAGAGTTGATTGTACTCTATGACTCCAGGGGACTGTACCTACCAGTGCCTTCATTTTTTTAAATCTTAAGCCAGTGGTGGCCGTGTTTTGGGTGTTTTCTGTAGAAAGTCTTGTTGACCATCTGTTCTCACCTGGTTATGATGGGAGTGTTAATATGTGTTAATAATACTCAGAGCCATACTGACATAAAACTTGCCCTGTGTCTGCACTGGCTTCAGTGAGGCAGGAGATCTCCTGCAGTCCATCTGTTGTGCTTCTTCGATGGCGAATGTTCTGTGCATCTCCAGTCTTGTAGTTTCACTGGAGCTGCTCACAGGCAGCATCCTCATCGTTTAACAAATACATCATAGTAAAGGTTAAACCGCATCAGCTGTATTTAAATGAGACAACAGAACACAGGTGAGACATGTTGTTGTAGTTTAAGAAATGATACTGAATTCTGTATTGGTGTAAATAATGCTAGTAGCTGGTGGATAAAAGATGTGTGTGAACAAAAATCATCACATTTACAGGATTTTCACAGAACTTATTCTGATCTTATTTTGATGGTGTCATGATGGCTCGGTATCTCCCTGTCTTTAGTCGTTCTTCAGTAAGGTCTGAATTGTATTTTTATGCTGCTAACTAGTTCTAAACTTAATTAATTAGTGATTCTCTGAGGATTTTTATATTAGTGTTTTACAATCAAACTTCTGTTTGTACCGGTCTGTAAAATCTCCTGTGTTTGGGTCCTAACTGAGCACTGGTTTTGGGCAGCTGGTGTTCAGTGGCATCTGTTGATGTTGAACTGGACAGTGTGACTCCACAAAGGGGACTATCAGCAAATGTGCCATCATAGCTTTAAAATGCTGCTAATGTATGTTGAGGGTGAAACAGCTCGTTTAGAAACGCTGATCACATGAGATACAGTTGATGCCTTCATTGCAGGGCCAGTATGCAGACACCTTTATATACAAGTTAAATGGGAAACATTTTAGGAAACAATTTTAAACAGCCTTAGCAGATATCAGACCGTTTAATAAAATAATCTGTGTGAATTCATTCACATTTGCCATGATGTAAACGGATGTTTCTTATTTGTTGCTTTGTGCAAAAGTCTGTTTCCAGCAGAACTGAGCCCAGATGAATCTGATTGGATCAGCTCTCTGTCAGTAAAAGCTTTCATGCATGATGTAAAAGAAAATCAACAGCTGATGTCATTTGTGTTTTGTCTACCAACCACTGATCAAGTAATGAAACTTGACCTAGTTTAGAGGGATGTAACAACTACACCTGAAGATCAACTCTTTCTGGAGATGCAATAAACAGGATATGCATTGGTTATCAACCTATAAGGTACACATGGAGTAACCAGTGGCACTCAGATGATTGCCACGTCTTTTAATCATTCCGTGTCAAATCTATGTACAGAGATCATTAAAAACAACTCTTGAAGCTCTCCCAGTACTGTGTGTTTGTTTGTTTGTGTGCGTGTGTTTGTGCTTGTGTACGTGTGTGCATATGTGTGTTGTTTAATTGTGTGCATGTTTGTGTGCGTGTTTGTGTGTGTGCATGCTTGTTTGCGTGTGTTTGTGTGCGTGTGTTTGTGTGCATGTGTGCGTGTGTTTGTGTGTATGTGCGTGTATGTGTTGCTTTCGTACTCTGTGGTAACTCCTCTCTCACTGAAATCATGTGTTTTCCTCTTTCTGTTCAGCGGAAGCGAAGCCTTGTTTCTGCCTGAAAGAGTTTTTCTTCTGCTTCAGAGATGCGGTTTCCTTTCAAACTGTCAACAAATCAGAGAACAGGTCAAACAGCATCACAGTCCGCTCAACAAACACATGTTACTACAAACAACTACAGTAGGGCTCTGTTCCAATCTCTAGTGAACTGCCTATACAGCAAGCTGAACTCTGAGATGGCCCTACAGTTACTAACTGATCTGAAACAGTCTGCATGGACAGCAGAAAGTCACGGCATTGCACTCTGAAGTGAGAGTTAGGTAACTGTCTGTTAGCATGCTAATGGTGTGTTTCTCTAATAATGTTCACATAATGAATCACTAGATTTTGAAATGGAGCTCTCACTTGACTTCTTTCAGTGTAGTGTTGTTAGGCAGGGAGTCAGCAAGCTGTTTAGCTCCGGTAACTGTTAACTTGTTGTCAATCAACCTGCACAGATTTCAACAATCATTTTATCAGACCAAATACGTTATATGCACAGAATTAAAGTTTATTACTTAAACAATATCAATAGTTACACCCTACTCTAGCTGTATAGGAGTCTTTAGTGCTCTACACAGATTTAACCAAAAATGAAACATCTGTATGTGTTTTATTTATAATAATGCTGAATATGAAAGGGTTCACAGGTCCTACATCAGATGAGTCAGTGCAGAGTTTGATCCGAACGCCTCGGCGAGGTCAGGCGCCGCGTCGTCACAGATGCTGTTCTGTATCAGCCTGTAAGCAAGCAGAACAACGATGACGTCTGATGGTTCTGCATTCATTCATTCACTCACTCGGTTCTTTAAGACACACTGTATCAGTGCTGCACATCACTTCAGGACTGTCCTTATAGTGTTACTCATAATTTGACAAACTGTTGCCATGGTTAAAATAACAACAGGTTCTGTACTGAAATACTTCTAAGTAAATAATTATGATATTTTTACCAGAAGATGTGAAGGCTTTTGTTTTCCTTTAGTGCTTTGGCCAAACTCCTCCCACCCTGAGACGTGATGCCATTGGCCGAGAGACTAAACATTGATGACATCATCAGCATTTGAAGAGGCTGCTGCAGCATCTGACAGATCATCATGTTCTTCTGAAGGTGCCGTAAGACTCACCTGAGGTTGGTCAGGGTGGGGTGATTCTTCAAAGCCTCTGCAAACGCATCTGCCCCTTCATCCCCGATGGAGTTACCCCACATTCTGCAAACAACACCACACATGCTAGTGATGTCCTTACACTGTAGAACATCAACAGAATGAGACGTTCTAGTATTTCTAGAAGCACTACCATTGGTTTAGAAGAAGTAACTGTCAGATCTTACCCTACATCATAGATAGATGTGCTCTTCTGAACCGCACTGGCAAGACGTTTCCCACCCAAACTAGTGATGTTGTTGCAGCCCAGTCTAAAAATAAACAAATGTAATGATTGTAATGTAATGACAAACTGATGTAGTGATTGTTATAAACTACGTTTTCAGAACAGACTTATTTAGCATCTATCAGGGAGCGTTTCCACACACACAAAGGCATCTTCTGCTATCAGAGGAGGTTTTCGTGAGCCTTACTTCACAGTTGTCAGGTGGGGACATTCTTCAATGATCTCTGCAACGAGTTTGGCTCCAACGTCTGTGATGTGATTCTTGTAAAGGCTGTGAATGTTGTCATACAGAGACCCCGTAAAACACAAGACAAACAGGCTTCCCTTCATGTTTACAATGTGTATTTTGTATTTTTATATTTTTGATCCTCTACCTCATTGTAATTTTTTGTTGTATTTTGTCTTTTTCATGTGCCAATTTACCAGAACAAATGTCTTGTACATGTAAGCATACAGTTCCTGGCATGACTCTGAATCCGGTGTCGTTACTTACCCCAAAACCTTGATAATTTTGTATCTGATGAGTTCTTGTGCCAGAACCTCGATGCTGTTGTCTGTCAGCTGATTTACACACAGCCTGAAATCACAAGCTTGACGTTTGAACATTCAGCCTATAATTTCACCCTTCATATAGTCTGACCATTCTGTGTGTGAATTATGACTGTGCCAGTGTGTTCGTACCTTACCACAGTCATTTTGCTAAAAGAGGGCCTCAGCTGCTTCACGCCATAATCATTAATGTTGTTGTTGTCCATGTCTACCCCCAGATGCTTCTTACGATGGTGCAGCACAAAATTCAAAGCGCTGCAATCTGCAGAGTAAATATTACAGAAGGCTATCTTAATGTAATCCGCAGAAATGCCATTGGCTGTCATCTTGGCCACTTCCTCACTGTTTGTCTCAAATATGCACCGCAGCATCCACAGAAAATTGGGCATTGCGTGCACCTTATAACCCCCAGTGTCTGTGGATTGGCAGCGAGGCAGATCCTTCAGGTGAGACCGCACGCTGTTGGACAGGTAGGACTTGAGGGTCTTGCGCTTTTGCTTGAGTGAAACTGGTGGAACGAGGTGCTCCAGTAGTGCAGCATTGGACTTGGACAAGAGACCACACAAAAACAAGTTGGTAAACTGGAAGTGCTCATTGGTCTGGAAGGGGTCTTTGTCTCTGAGTTGTGACTTACCCAGACAAGATAAACAAGAAAGGCTGGGCTTCTTGTATTCACATTTGGAGAAAAACCTTAGAATGGAATCAGGAGTGATTTTTGAGTCCAGGAGAAGAGAGAAAGCAGCTAGAAAAGCCTGGAGGGTCACATGGAGAAACTCAAAGGTTGCAGAGCCTCCACATGCACCGTATTGACAAACGGGCCTCAGAAACCCAAATTGAAGGTCCTTATCATTTAACCCACAACTTGTAACTTCCTCTATGCTAAACACAAATCCACCTCTTTCAAGACCTTCCAGAGCTAGTCTCGCAAAGGCCAAGAGCTTCTGTTCTCCAGATTTAAAGGTTTCAGCAGGACACCTTGTGCTGCGTTTCAGAGGACCGGGACGTGCTGTTGTATGCCCCAGGAAGACCTCTGAGAGGAGCAGGAAAATGTTTGTGAGGGTAATGCAGGAGCTTGGTAACTCAAAGTTGTCATAGACAGTCTGAAAATGCTTAAAACTCTTGAGGATGATCCAGCTGAACAGTGGGATGGAGCAGAGACCACACAGATGAGGATTTGCATCCAGCTGCACGGTCACCATGTCCATGTGTTCCTTCTCTGGGAAATGCAGAGCTGTGTACATCTTTAGATGCTCAGGTGAGAATCCTCGCAAACAAACCCTCTTCCTGATCACACTGCTTTGGACCTCCGTGCCAGTTCGTGCAGTCAAGATTTTCAGAGAACCTGTAAGCAATTTTCCACACAGCAAATTCATGAGAACCAGAAGTGGGTGGGTCTTTTCTTCTGGAGAAACCACCTCAGGAACATTATCCAAGTCAAAGTCCATTTGGATTTCATCATATCCATCGAAGGTGAAAAGCACGGTTTCTGGGAATCGTAAGATGTAGGTGAAGACCTCATTGTCAGGGTCTCTGTCTGGATAGCAGTTGTGCTTGAAGATAAGATCCCTCAATGAGATCTCATCTGTTTCTTTAAAGGCACTAAACATTCTGCACCTGAATTTAAAGAAGAATTTTGCAGAAGTTTTCAGCTCCCTTTTGGACCACAAATTCTGCAGTTTCTGAAGAACAATGGACTTGCCTACACCAGCATCACCTGTGATGAAGATGGTCTCAGCCTGCAGGTTGAAGACCCCCTGCTCTCCTAGAAGCTCGTCCAGACTCTGTAAGAAGCCAAAGCTTTCACCCCTGTCGTTCAGCAGCTCCATCTGCGTGTTGGTGTAAAGATCATCCAGTGGTGTATCTTCATTCTTTGAGTAGGACGTGATGAAATGAGTGTCTCGTCCCAGCTCACACCTGAGCTTCTCGCAGTACTTGCTAACTGCAGAGATGCAACACAGTTAATGCACCGAAACATCTGCAGGTAATGCTGAGAACTATCAGTCATATCTGCATGAATATTTAAAAATGGCATGTGGCATTATTTTTTTTCCAAACAATTTTTGAAAGCATTTTTTAATTCATTCATTTAATCATTCTTATGCATGTTATACCGTTTTAATTGATGTTATACTATTTAAACTGACAAGCTGTAATGGAGTATTTGTACTGTTAAAATGTGCTTGTGAACGCTGATGTGCAGCTATTATTGATTCATTCTAGCAATACCAGGGCCAACAACAGGATTTTTCATAAAGAAAATCAAGATGTAACTAGATCTTTTATATAAATGTCTAAAATAAATATATACTCCACAAACAGACAAAATACCAAACAAAACATTCTTTTTTATTGCATTATTTCAGTCAGCCCAGCTGAATAGAAAGGCAGAACAAGTGTTGTTGATGCGCCCTGTGTGCTCTATTTAAACTGCATGTTCTTATGGAGGCTTTGAATGCATTTAAGACACTCACTGGGGTCTGTGTTCATCACTGGTATAGCACGTATGGCGTCTGATGGACTGTACTGAACCTTCCTGAACCACGGCCGGAGATCAACGTAAGCATCGTGCGCCTCGTGCAGAATATGAATGAAATAAGCAGAGCACTCCTCTCCTTTACTCTGGACCAGCTCCAGGGTCCGCCGAACCTGCAGGACCACAGGTGAGAAACCATCAGTACACAAGACCTGAGCTCCACAGCATCACACAGCATCAGCCTCCCGCAGCACAATCCCCAGCGCTGCAATTCGCTGGTTCAGGTGCTTCGGGGTTGAAGATAAGTTTGCAGCCCGTGGACCTTGTTGGTGACCTCCTGGTTTACCTGGTCCGTCGTGGTGGTGCCGCGGTGTATTATTTCTACGTCCTCGGTGCATATGAAGCCGTTGATCCGCAGATTGTCCAGGACACACTGTGTGTTCTTCACCTGCTCCACCAGAAGCTCTCGGTGTGTCGTGAGCACCTTCAGATACGAGACTGGATTCCCAGAAGAGCCCATTATACAGCAGGTCCGTCCCGCGGTGTCGGTTCTGGGTAAACGTACGCGAACCGTCGCGAGATGCTCCAGAAACGTCTCAAAAAAAAGTGAAAATGAAACTTGTGTCTGTTGTGAAGTTTGTGCTGCAGGTTCATCTGGAGCAGGAAGTGAAACTGCATCAGAGGCGGAAGGTACAAGTGATCTGACGTCATTCCGCGGTACCATTAAACCCAGAATGTGAGGCACGACCCCTCCTCCAGAACTTACCTTTACTTCAGCGGCTGTACATCTGTCACACGCACCATTTATATTTATTATGGGAATAATTTGATCATTGTTCCGTGTTGTGACTAATGCGACTGTCCTGTGGGATAATTCAACACTACATTGTCTCCATATGGATGAAGTGCTTTTATCTGTAGGGTGCTGTGATATCAGCTAGTTTACTCAGTGTTAATATCACTTTTTTCCCAGCCACGTTTCTGTGGCTGGGAAATATTGTTAAGGCGTATCAAAATGACTGTATCAATAGTGAGTAGAAATCTTCTGTGGACAGTGATATAAACTGAAGGCTGTTGTTTAGATAAGTTAATGCTCAATAACTGCTAAAAAAGTGACGTTTTGCTCTGTTAAAAACTCATGCGGACAGACAAATACATCATGTAATTTAATAGTTCTACCATACAATACACATGCTGAATGTTCTGGTCGTGAGAGAGGCCTGTGATTATAGTTGTGATTAATGAGAGCGTGTCTGACTAATGCTGATCATCAGATAACATCTCTTCTGTCCATCCTTTAGATTTGGTCAGAAGTTTCTTCAGTTCTTCCATCAGAGGCAAGGGACCCTCGTATTTGTTGGTTTCAATAGTTCGAAGTTTTTCCAGGTATTCCTCCGGCAGCCCATTCTGTTCCGCCCCCATCACAATGACCTTTAACACAGAAAAAACACTTTCATTCCTGTTTATTTAATGACTGGTTTCTGCTGTACAGAGACAAACTTGAGACTTTATTGAGAGTGTTGATGATCTCATTATGATCTCAAACGCTTCTTAACCTCTAGCTTTAAAAGTATTTAAATACAATGCTGTTAAAGTTGCTTTGTTAAACCAGACTGCTAAAGTCCTTTATGTGCCAAACTAGATAAATGGGAAGTAAAATGTCGGGAAGTTCACTGCTAGTTGCTAAACTTGTAAACAGGAAGTGTGTCCAATTTCAGTTGGGTCCTGCATTGCACATAAGGACAGATGTTGGTCTTGTTTTAAAGGCAGAATCACAGACACAGATCATAGAATCACACACAGGCTGTGGATCTGTTTTGGTTTTAGTCAGAGTGAACAGGGCAAACACCAGAACCAGAGCAGCACCAGTACTGTATCAGAAAACATTTAACTGTTGGGAAAGACTGTATTCTGTTCATGCGTGGAAAGCTACTTTAAAAATCAGTACTAAATAAAGTAATAAAGCTACTTTAAATGGTTTACTCACATTGAAATGCAGTTATCTCTCTCTTGCAGCGCCTGCACGACTGCTGTGTTTGTTAAAGCGTGAGAACCTACCTGCAGGTACTGCGGTGAGGGCGGCGCATACACGCAGCTGTTCATAATGTAGGTCCGACAGCTGAGATCCTGGCCACTGGTGGAGACGGATACCTCCATTGGGCTGTACGTCCCCATTTTCACATTCTCCTGACTGACAAACATCCAGCACAGATGAGGCCTTCATTAAGAAGTGTAAGCAATATTTTTTCTACACTCATTTGTGGGTCTAAAGCTGTTACACTCCTATTATATAATATAATGCACTGAAAAGTGTGGCAGGCATGTCATTACTCTAAAGACGTTTTTATACTTGACCTAACGCAAAACATTTAACTTTCTGTCCAGCCATCGGTGTAAAAAGTAAGTCTGCTGTAAGTTTGCCTGTACGAGTGTTTAAAGCAGGTTCACACAAATGAAGCTCTTTAATGAAGCTCTTCAGTCCCTCATTACTCTCTGTAATGTCACTGATAGTGATGCTGCTTTAAAACGGTACGATTCCTCTGTTATTAAGCTGTAGTTGCGAGTACCGGGCGTCAGGGGGCGCTGACAGTCAGCGCATCACAACCCGTCGGTAAGATGTTACCGTCTAGCGTATATAAATGATGTATGTAAAACATTCTGCTTGTGTCCATAATTCACATTTAAATGAGGTTTCAAATAGAGTTACATTAAGAATAAAAAGTAGACTTTGATGTAGTTATTCGTACTATTATAAATCTTAATGTACTAACTATCTATAAACGTGGGTGTTTATTGATAAATAAAAGTAAAATTATTCAGTGACTTTTCCTGTTGTTGTTTTTCCCTGTAATGTCGTTTTTTGGGAATAGTGTCGTGATAGTCAACAACACTAGTGACGCTGAATGAGCTGCTCTCTGCTGCGCGTGCGCGTGCGCGTGCGCGTGCGCGTGCCCTGATGTTTGGACTCATTTATACAATGAACTAAACTAAAGGACTCAGATATACCTCAGAGAGACTTTAACAATACAGTACGTTTCTATGAATGTGAAGTATACCTTTCATAACTTTCAAATATATAAATATTTTTCTTTTTAATCTTAGATTCTTATTTACTGTTATTACTGTTATGTTTAAATAACATTCTCTTTTCTCAGGGGCAGCAGGCGTTAAAGTTTCACTGCATGTCATACTGTGTACGATTATGTATGTGACCAATAAAATTTCAATTTCATACAAAGTTAACTGAACTGCTGTTTCTTCTAGGGCAAGTTAAATAGTTCACCCAAAAATGACAATTCTTACCTTGTTTACTCCTCCTTAAGCTGTTCAAGTATTTAACTTGAATTAAATTTGGTTCAGAGACATTTGATGACAATTATGAGAGAAGTTTTGGGTAAAGTATTCCATGAAGGTGAAGAGACAAGGTGTTTTATTAAGTGTTTGGTTTTACACTTGTATTTGGTTGGATGTAAAGTAAAAGGATTAAGTTAATACAAAGAGAAAACATTAAGACAAATTATAATTTGAGATTTCATTAAGATTAAAAACTTAATTTGATTCAAAGATACTTTGTAATATGTAAGTAATGGATAGTTCATTTTTTAAAGTAAAAATTTTAAGTTCATTAAAAAGTAATTAGATTGACACAAAAGTTTTACTTTGATCCAATGAAATACTTTTTCAGTGTAGATGTATAAAGAAACCATTCATGGTTCCATAAAGAACCTTTACATCTTCTGTCTAAGTAGAAAAGGGTCCGAATGGTTCCTCTATGTCATTGCTGTGAAGAACCTTTCAGGAATGTTTAGTTAGTGTTTTCAGTACCTGTCCAAAGACTCCAGGTCCGACATACTCATCCTCCACACAACTCCCCACACCTCCTCTCCCGGGCTCTGCTCGATCGTTGCGACACCTCCATGCCAGCGCTGACTCGCTTGCCCTTTGTGGTTTCCAAAGACCAGTTTATAGTCCTGGGAAATATAAAAGCTAAGTAATGTCAGACATCAGGGGCTGACGGACGGACACAAACTGATGGAAGAGGAAGAAAGTATGACATACCTTCAGCCTGGCAACACAGAAAACAGATGCTGATGGGTTTTTGAGCTGTAGTCGCTCTTTCAGCAGATTACTTCCATATGCGAAGTACAGGAAGGTGGATCCATTTTTGTGATCCGTGCTGTTGTCCATGTCTGAGGCTTCAGTGGACAGAGGGGCTGTGAGAATGAGGAGGGACAGGGTGAGAGGAGGAAGAACAGACTGCAGTGGAAACACAGTCAGCAGAGCTCAGAACAAATGGTGTGACAGAGGTGAACGACTCTCTTTAACAGAACCATTCAACAACACGCCATTCTCATGCAAATCCATTGTGTCCCACACCGCGCCGACGCGGCCTGCATTCATCTGAGCGCCGCAGCGGGTGTCATGGCGGCCCGGGAGCTGATCTTACGGGTAAATGTAAATTCTGTGCTGCTTTAAAGCCACTGTTCGTCTTTATCCTGTTACAGCGCGTGTCCATGATAACAAATGAAAGTAAGAACTGCAGCACCCGTGCAGATTTAAAGCTCAACAACTTCCGTCAGTATTTTGTAAGTTTCTTGCTGCTTTTAAACTTCCTGCAATATTTTTCTAAACAGAAAGAAGTTTAACGAGGTCATTTGGTTTATGTCATTACATAACGTGATCAGATTATGTGTGTGATCAGATATGTGTGTGTGATCAGATATGTGTGTGTGATCAGATATGTGTGTGATCAGATATATGTGTGTGATCAGATATATGTGTGTGATCAGATATGTGTGATCAGATTATATATGTGTGTGTGATCAGATATGTGTGTGTGATCAGATATGTGTGTGTGATCAGATATGTGTGATCAGATTATATATGTGTGTGTGATCAGATATGTGTGTGTGATCAGATATGTGTGATCAGATTATATATGTGTGTGATCAGATATGTGTGTGATCAGATGATATGTGTGATCAGATATGTGTGTGATCAGATATGTGTGTGTGATCAGATATGTGTGTGATCAGATATATGTGATCAGATATGTGTGTGTGATCAGATATATGTGTGTGATCAGATAT
>JBAJNP010006633.1:0-25000 GCA_036877545.1 Yasuhikotakia modesta | reverse complement strand
ACCATCCACTGTAAGAGCTTTGGAAGCTTAAAGGGGTCTAACACAAAACTTGATAAATGCCATAAGCTCTGTGAAGCTGTGGTTACCAGTGAATCATTTTAGAATGAAATCAAAAACTTGATGTTTTTATAATTCGCCATCTGTAATCTGACTGTCATCTCCAGCCACTGTGCGTTTATAATAAGCGCTTATTAACTTACCTCGTCTGCCAGCAGCGTCCTGAGCTCCTGCAGGCTCTCATTGATGCGTGCTCGCCTCTTCTTTTCCACTAAAGGTTTACGCGTCTGGAAGAACACGATGCTTCATGAAATACATGTGCATTTAAGCATTGCAATAAATGTGTGCTTCCATTTCCTTTATTTGAGAGCGTGAAATGACCTTATACCTTCCTATCACCTTTAATTGCATCAAATTCATGCTCCATTCCGAACCCGTTTTTGTCTAGTCGAACCACTGGCGCCATTGAGAATCTTAGTAAAATGTAAATATGCAGTATTGGTCTCTATTGTGTATTGGGTCTGCCCAAACCAAACTGACTGGTAGTTGTGAGGGGCCGGGTTTTATAGTAGCCAATTTGCATGTGAATGAAAACTCGCGTGCAGTGGTCTGCGTTAGCAACAGCCAATCAACGCACGTCCCTTTGTGTCTCTGAGTCACATTATTCTGAACCACCTTTGTGTTTTTTTGTTTACATGTATTTTCACTACCACATGAAACTGTTTTGACTCCGACTGCATTCCTAACATTTGATAATTTACAGTAAAATTTGCTGTTACTCATCCCTGTATTGTAATCTGCCAGTTAGCAGCACAACTCTTATCTGTATTATATTTTCCAGATCCTTACTTACAAATAATATAAGTTATTAATTATGTTATAACCAAACTATTTAGTATTTAATACAAAGCAGTCACCCGTTGGCTGCTTTGAAGCTCAGGGTATTCTGTCAAATGTGGCCTTACAGTGAAACAGAGCAGTTATCAATGCACCTGTTGCATTCACTGAGGCTGAGGGGTCATGGGGGTGTAACATAATGCTGTCAATTGGCAGCTGCACACGGTGGTCAGGGTTTAACAGAATAGCTCTGGAGGGAGAGGGGTGACAGGTGTTCAGCTGTTCATCTGGCACCCGATGGGCCTCTCTACTAACTGAAGAACAGATGGCATTCAAGACCAGACGTTATACTTTTGAGTGTATTTTTTATAAGTGTATTTCTGTAACTAAGTCTTCTGTTTCTACATTCTAATAATCTGAAATAATATGAAATAATAATATGAAATAACAATTCATAAGGGTTTTGCAATGGTTTTGTCTGATAAATGAGTTGATAATGGGAAAGAGAGAACGTGTACAGATCTCACTATATTTGCTAAAAGTGGTAGTGATAAAATAGAGTATTAGGGTGGTTTTCCTGACAGAGATTAAATTTGAAATGCAGCTTGTAACACTTTGAAAAGTAGAGAACAGGAATAATATCTTTATGTATGTGCACAGTATGCTCTATAACATTCCTGTCATGAACTGGTTGTTCAGAGAGACGGGAGGCGGACCCAAATGCAGGGTTTTCTTGCTTTTATTTATTCGAGGCATATTCCTACAGGCAGGCAGGTATTCACAGGGGCAATCCAATACACAGTAATCCAAAAACAAGGCAGGGGTCGGGGCAGGCAGCAGACATCAAAACCAGAAACAGTCCAAAAATCCAAAAACCAGAAAAGCCAAACAAAAGACAACACAGGGACACAGAGAACCAGGGAACACAAGGAAACAAGGGCAATATAATACATCACAACTTCCTGTTTGCTGGCATGCTGTTATATAGCCAGCAGACAGGAAGTTACCAAAGAGGAAGCAGAGGGAGCAGACAGACAGTCACAGGGCTTGGGCTCCCAGTTTTTTTGTATTTTCACCATCCACTGTAAGAGCTTTGGAAGCTTAAAGGGGTCTAACACAAAACTTGATAAATGCCATAAGCTCTGTGAAGCTGTGGTTACCAGTGAATTTAGAATGATTTGATAGCTTTAATAATTTAATAAAATATAATATTTTATTTATAATATATGTTTCAACGCCCCACCTATAAAAACCAGTATTAGGGTAACTAGGCTAATTAATCCAGTCTAAACATGTTTTGAGACATTACATTTTAATTAGTTAGATATAAACTAGGGAGTCACAAACTAAAGTACATTTACCAGCTATACAGGCCCTATTTTAACTAGTACATTAAGATTAAGCCATAATACTCTGACTTAATCTAAGTCTGTGAAACTACATAGCAGAACATGCCAAAAACCAACACATCAACATTTGATGTTTCCTTACTATTGAAACAACATACATTTTAAACAAACCACTCATTTATTAATAATGGTTAAAATGCACACAAAAAATTATAATAAAAAGACACACAATTTACTACCTAAAGTATTTTTTATTCATTTTGAAAAGGTACTAACATTGAAAATACTTAAATAGAATTCAATAAATAAGGTGATTAATAGGGGCCTTCTACAATTCAGGCTACATTAGCGTAACTTCAGAGAGGAAGTAGACAGGGTCTGAAATCATAGCTGTTCTGCACTGGATCCACCTCAGACACTTGCAGAGAAGCATATCTATAAGCTACATATTAGAAGGGTCTAACACAGACATATACACCCTTATACACTGTGTGAATGGTACTCTAGGACCATTGGCATATTTAGATCATGAGCATACACATTATAATAAGCAGATTTACGTTCTTACAAGTATGCATAAAATGGTACATACAGTAACCCAAATTAGTCATGAATCATAAACTGGCAAACATACTGTGTGACGTACAGTTCTACCAGTTTTACCAGGGACGCCACATATCCAGAATGGAGAGTTGTGGACTCTCCATGGCATGTCATGAATAAAAGCACTGGCTCTGAGGAGGCATAACAAGTGAATAAACTCTGTGAGCTTCCTGAGCTTTCTAACTTATCGCTATAGGAATCTCCACTCTTGCTATGGTTAAAAGAAGTAACAGTTGGGCAATCCTTGGGTTGCTGAAGGTGGTTCTTGGGTGATTGTGGCAGAGATGTGAGCAAGTGGTTTAGCTGGTGGGACCCAAGGATTTTGTCCATCCAGTCACAGGAAAGTAGAAGATTGTGAATTTCCTGCATACACTGGATGTACCCAGTATTGTAACTCTCCTGAACCTCTGCATCCAGGATGGGGTCTGCATGGAGACCCCATCCCAAAGGGAGATGGAGACCCCAAAGGTATTTACCAGAAACATATTTTTCATTTGGACTTGAACAATGACACAAAATAAATATAATTCCTTTAGATTATTAATGGGTTACTCAGTTATTTTTTCATTTTGCTTTGCCCCAACAAAATACATTTTTAAAGAATAGTATAATTTACTATTTTTATAGTTTATACTAAATCCTTTCTTTTACAGTACTCAACAGTTACCCAATGTTTTTGTTGAAATTAATATCACTAAATGTAAATGTGGTCACAAGTATGCAACTGTGCAAAATCAAAGTTTCTTGCTGGTTTCTGTAGCTGGAAAGACAAAAATATTAGTCCAAGGACATTAAGTCATAGAAATCCTATGCATTCTGTGGTATACCTTTCTGTAATTGGTGCTGTTGTGCCGTGGACATGCATTCCCCTGGAGGTTGGTAGCAGTCATCTCCATTGGCTTGTGTGTGTTTTCAGTTACACTCACTCTGTGACTCTGTGACTGTTAGGTGTTTCTACGGGCTTCCACACCACAATTGCCCTATATTTATAGAAGGAACATTAGCATCTGAATGCAGGAGTTCTTTGGCTGAGATATTTTCCCACACACTCTCTCCCATCATTTACAAATGACAGGTCAACGCCTCTATTCAATACATAAACTCACAAGACACACAGGCCTGCTGAAAGCAAACGACAGATGTCCAGCCTAGAAACAATTTTTGACACAAAAACTACACATTCTATTCCTGCATCATGTAAAATCAGACTTTCCAACGCTGTTGATAATTCCCCGGATCACATTAGTGTTTGGCTACAGTCAACCTGAGACCCAATTCACATTCATGCAATGTTTTCAATTGTTCAAAGCAAAATCAAAACCTGGCTCAGAACCAGCTAACAGGTAAAATGTTATTTTAAATGTTCTTTGAATGTTCAAACATTTTAGTTGTTGTATTAACATCATTGTTTTAATCTGTAACTTTCCTAAACCATTCCAATAACTAAAACAAGTTTTTGATATATATGATGTATAATGTTGAAAAACGTTTGAGGGGACTTTTAAAGAACGTTAGCCTGAAAATGTTAATCTGAGAATGTTCCTAGTTAAAGTTCCTAGTTAAACTGGGGAATCATATATATAGTCATACCCAACTGAAGTATAAAAATCAAACAAAGTTTGTCTTGATTTTATCACCTCTTTTACAGTTTCGGTGCAGCTGAAAATGTGAACAGATGTCAAAGTGCTGTGAACCCTGTGCAGATAAAATGTTTTCTTGTTTTTGACGGTAGCCACACGAATGCAGGTGGAGCACATAAACATGAGAAACTTCACAGGACAAAACTGCTTATGTATCCACGGCTAGCGAAAGTAACTTGGTGCAAAGAAGGGTAAAGGGGATGTACTCAGCCCTGTACACAGGTGCACACGATTTTCTCTCTCTGAGAGTAGGACAGCATTCTCACTAGCCTATCCTGTTCTATTCTATTATAGACAGATAGATAGACAAACAGACAGACAGACAGACTTTCATCCCATTCTGTTGCACCATATGCTAATTCAGACTTTGTGTGGGAATCTTCAAACACAAAAGCGCCCTTTCAAATATCATGTCATTGGAGAAACCTGTATGCCTGCAAGACTACCAACACTGCCATCAATGCTCTATACAATCGGCTAATAATTGGATAAAGACAATCTGCAGTTAAACTTGATGCTTTGTAGAAACAGTATATAACACTAATATATGTTATAATATGTATAATAAAATTGACAACTGTGTGAGCTTGCAAGTTTTAAAAATAGTTCAGACATTACAAAAAAGTTATTTAATGTCTTTATTCATCTATTTCTTTATTTTCTCTTTATGACAAAAAGCCTCAATGTCTGCAGCACATTTTATGTCTGGTCTGTATTCAAAAGGTCAAAAGAATAGTTCACCTAAAATTAAAATCCTACTATAATTGACTATGACATTCCAAATCAAAATGTTATTTTTTTTAGAAAACATGTTTTCCACATCACACAAAATTGACCAAATACATGGTATGAAGGTAAGACTAATAAAATAGTCAATAGGGCATTTACTCTTCTAAACTGGTGACTCCACTTAAAGAGAAAAAAACAAGCAAACAAACCAAAAAACACATTAAACACATCACCAGTCAACACTTACAATACTTACAATTACTTTCAACTGGCAATCTCTCACACACAATTCTGGCCTACAAACTTAATCAACATCATCAACCAGTCATCATTAACAGAAAGAAACATACAAAATAACTATTCAAGTGAAAACATCCAAAGACACCTAAACAACAGCAAGCACAAACTCTTGCAGCAGCTTAAAGGCAGGGCAGGTAATTTTTTTGCATAAAAGTAATATTAAGGATTATGATGGTCCTTTATAGCCTGATAGCAATTAGAAAACGGTCTAAACACACACACACACACACACACACGATTTAGCTCTTATAGAAGTCGGAGGGCCATCAAATGTTTATCCAATCATTCAACCTTTAAACATATATATGTTGTATATATACATATATAAATATGTGTATTTCAATACCAATATGAACTAGGTTTATTAGGCCTAAGCAAACTTGGAACAGGTCAGTATTGGATTTTCCTTATGCACCTTAACATTTTTTACATTTGTTTCCCAATGTCTGAGTGTCTTTGTCTACCTTATCCCTTTAGTTTAGTTTTTTGTCTCAAAAGTGTATCTAATGTCAATCAGTAACCTTTTTAACACTGTGTAGGTCTGTCATTATTTAAGACATTGATGCATTGTAATGTAATTTACTATATTTTAAAACAAATACATTTTAATTAAATTTTGGGAATATTAAATGAAATGTTTATTACTGAAACCAATGAAAATTTGCTTTAGGTCTACATGGTCATTTTTGTGGTGGTTCCAAAAAATACATTTTGTACAATATGTATACCATGTTAGTGAATAAATGTTTTAGTACCTGAATTTTTTTCTTAATATTTGTGTTAATAATTGTGGTTGTGGGCTTATTTGGAACACACATTGGTACTTTGGTACCATTTAAGACCATGCCACACATTTGAAATTCATAGAATTTCTTTAATTTGTATATAAATTATATGAAAATACTTTCAAATGAGAAATGAATTCTTCATTTTAACAAATGATCATGTTTATAAACCATCTTGCTATATAGGAAAAATTTGTGAACTTTATTTTGGTGGGCTTAATGGGTACACTTTTTTTTTCTGTAAGCACTCAATGAACAAACTAAAGGTGAGGAAAACCCTGTCATGCCAATTAAACAGAGATTGCGCATAGTAACCTGGGCTGAGTAAGTAAACCTGAGTAAGCCTGAGGCAGTCTTTCTGTAGCAACACAAAGGTTGTGGATTCAATACCCAGGGAACACAAGTAGTCATCAGATATATACCTTAGTACACTGTAAGTCACTTTGGATAAAAACATCTGCCAAATAAAGAAATATAATTGAGAGAGACCTCTGGTCTTAATACTAATCTTACAGTTATTGAGATAAACCCTTGTGACAATTTCCCCTGTAAGAAATCCCCCATAGACACTGTTTAAACAATTTTTTTCAGGCTATACACTTTAAGTACTTTATACACTTAACTTTTTTGTCCTTTATTATTTACAATCCTTATTTACAGCAAGTTATTGAAAGTCTGTTTTTGGAAAAATGTTTACAATTCAGTCATTTTGTAAAAAATCATTTTTTGTACATATAACTATAAATGTTTTCTTCAGAAAGATCCACCCAAAAACATCTATCTAAATTACATAAATTATTTTACCCTGGAAAGCAACTCCATGGCATGTGTATAAAAGGAAAACAAAGACAAAAGGCAGCTGAAGTCTTTTAGTATGCAATGACGCAACGCAAACCTCATAGCAAACCTCATATGCCAACGCAAACCTCATAGCCCTTGGGTCTTTTCTGGTCAAAACTTGATACAAACAGAATTCTGAAATCAATAATCAAATCCAGGAATTCACAGGTACAATACTCAATTACAGCAATTTACTTTTCTTTTTCTCTGTATGTAGCACTAACCTTCTTTCTCTTATATAGTTCTCTCATATTATTCATTTTACTCACTTTATTCTTTTATTTTTCAGTTACTTTTGTCCTTTCTCTTACTGTTCATTAACCTTTTCTTTTTCTCAACCCTCTGCTTCTTAGCACACTGTCTGCAGGAATGCTACAGAATTCCAGGATTGTTGGTTTAGATGAGGATCTCCAACAGGTCAAGGTCATGCAGGGGCATCTTCTGTCCTCTACCCTCTATGCCTTTTGTGGATGAAGATTCTGCACATAAACACATGCAGGATTTAAAATAAAGTGCCAAAATGTTTGGTGGCTTGGCTGGCCGCAACAATGAATGTTTTTATTGCTTGCATATTTACAGCATAAAGTTCGTTTTCTTTGTTCGGTCTGTTTTGAAATGTTAGAAAACATTTGGGTCAAGCATCTTCTTCAAACATTCTAGGAATTTTTTGGTAGATATTTCTAGCTGCAAAAAACACCATCAGTTGTATCATTATATATTTACATAATAACATATCATATTGCTTATATAATATATACAATATATACACATAATGCAAATGTTCTTCATTTTGTGTACTGTAATCGCATAAAGTTTATAAAAATCTATTAAATGCCAAACTTTATTTAGTTAATTGTGACGCGATCTACCAAACTGAGTCGGATGTCGCAAATTTCAAAACTGAGATTTTGGTATCAATAACAAGAGGATACCACACACTTTAAAATGATATCCTAGTCATACCTTGAATGGTTTTAAAGACCCATTTGAATTATGGTGGTCTTTTCGAATTGAAAATCTGGAAAAATCAATTCCCAGTTTTCTTGCCTCTTTTTTGATGATATCTTTAAAAATCCATTCAATTGAAATGTACAAACTATTATTTTACAGCTTAATTTGACCAAGGCATTTATATACATACAAATGATATTAAACCAGGCTGAAGCTGAAATTATTTTAAAGCATTTATTTGAATACATATTTTAAAATACAACTGCAATTTGGCATTTAGATGCTTTTCCACATCTCCATAAACCTTAACATGAACTACAAATGACTTGTAAACAATAAAATGTTCACCATGTTGGGATCAGAAAACAATAAAGAATGTAAAGAAGTTGGATGCTACTTGACCGTTTAATGTCTTAACAATAAATCTTGTGCTGTGCTTCAGTTTTCTTCTTCTTGAATGATTCAGAATTACACACACTCTAAAGCAGTGCATTCCTAAAGGGGCGTGGATGTGAATTTAGTATAACTTGAGAGTTGCTAATCAACTTCAATAGTCATTTTAATAACTTTACTCAATGATCTGGACTACGAAATTTTGGGATTATTTTTCAATAACCGTGCTTTAGCTAAAAAACAGAAAAACAGATTTTTTCATTATTTTTTGACAGTATCCTAAATGGAATGTTGCGACTTCACATTTTTCACATTTCAACACATTTTTTCAGATCGGGTCACAATTAAACTGCATTTTTAGTACTATAAAAATATAATATATTGGAAGCTGAATATAACAAAACACTTTTGTCTTACCAATCTTGTGTTGTCTTGTGGAGGGTGCAGCTCTGAACATCTCAGAACTCTGTCCGGACTGACTGCTGCTGTCTCTGCTGGTGGATTTGGAATGAAGGGACAGGAGAGGAGTGGAAGGGAGAGAGAAGGATGCAGGTGGCAGGGAAGAGTAAGAAGAGGGCAGGGGTAAGGTGGAGAATGAAGAGGAAGGAGGACAGGAGAATGATGGTATCAATGATGTGCTTGAACCTGCAAAGGCCAGGAAGAGAGGAAGGAAAAGAGGAAAGCAAAGAGAAGAGAAAAACGTGGGAAAGAAAAGTTGAAGAGACAGAGACCAAAAAAAGAGCAGTGAGGGAAGGACGTGCTGTACTGTTTCTTTGCCTCTTAATCTTTTAGTAACACCACAGATACAGCAGGTGTGGTGACTGTTGTAAGACACAGGGGGCATGTTTTTTATCATTTTAACAGTCCCGGTTCTAGAACCAAATCACTGAGGGTGCTTCTGATGGCAGAAAGAATTAAAAGAGGGGCCATATTTGTAACCCACCAAACCTATAACACATTTTTATAGCACTGTGCTATACAAACAGATAATTTCACATAATTAGTAATTAGTAGGTTGTTTGTTCGATTCTGGCAGGTAGCAACTGAAGTGCGCAAGGCACTTAACCCCCGATTTCTCCCCGGGCGCTGCAGTGATACCTTCCCACTGCTCCGGGTGTTTACAGGTTTAGACTTTAGTTATTCAAGCAATGTTTTAATTGTTTAATTTTTATTAAAGCTATGGAATTGAGCCTGCTTTTACCAGTGATGTTCATGAGGTAATTGTGAAAATTATCACATAATTTTCCTTTTTAAAAGTTTGAATCTTTATTGGACATTGGGCTTTTAATCAAAACACTTTTGTCCTGGGAGTCACATTCCTCTGTGTAATGATCAGGTAGGATCATCTTGTATTGTAACAACAAATAATCTTTGAAATAATTATGTATATTTGTGTTTCACAACCATTTTGTCTTGTACCCTAAAACTCTGTACATGTAAACACCATAACATTCAGTCACCTTGACATAAATCAAGGAATCTATGATCGCTATGATCATTTTAATTATTATATTGAGTATCATTCAGCATTAACAATACAAAGTCACTAATAATAGTAAGTAATAATAAGTAAAATAGATTTACTCATTATACTTTGCTCCAAGTACAATGTATAGAGCTTATAAACAATTACATATTATTACAATCATAATTAGTCACTTTTACCTGTTGAAGGCCACACACAGGCCTGGATTATTCTAATTTTTTTAGAATAACTCACTTATGCTGCCCTTCCAGCTGTGCTGCTCTCTGTGATCAGTCTGTGATGTCTGCCGTATGTGCAGTCCTGTTGCTATTGAGATGGAGGGCACTGAGCATGCAGGACGGAGAGGGGTGGGTTCCCGGCGGGACCGCTGTTGTAGGACTTTAATCATGGCATCTTTCTCCAGCAGCTGTGCATGCAAGTCCTTCATCCTATAATAAGATACATACACTAGTCAGTCACAACATTTAAATAAATGACAGGTGACACTCATGGCATCTAAAGCCTGCAGCAATGTTTCAATACGATTGGCAAAAGATTAAAATGTTACGGAGGAAGCATAAAATTATGCTGTTAGCTTAACTAAAAAATCAACATAACGGCACAGAGGGACCTTACATTATTAACTTGTTTATTTTTAACATTACTGACCACAGATTTTAAAGCATTTTACTGCAGACTGTTTTCAAAAAGACTTAATTTAATGAAGGGCTTGCAAAGAAACATTTGTTGAAAGATGAGTGGAAACTGCATTGTTTTCAAAAGCAGCCACAAAGCAAGCAGTCGTGGCCAATGGTCAGAAAGTCAGACTTGTAACCTGAAGGTCGTAGGTATCAGGATTGAATCACTTAAACAATTTACTAATAATTAGCCTGTAAATAGCAGTTTTATGTTTGTACATGTATACATTTTTCATCATGCAAATGTAAGGTAATGTATAAGTTTACCACTTTTACAATGCATATTATGTTTCACAGCAACTTTACAAAAAGTCATATTTGTCAATGTGCCAATATACATTTTATATAATACAGTATATAGACAGCGTCACACAATTGTGACTGTAGAGGCCATTTGAGTACATTGAACTTATTGCCATTTTCAGGAAAACAGATTCAAATAAGTTTTGTGACACACATTATCAAGTTGGAAGTAGCCCTCAGGCATAGACAGTAAACAATGCTCAGTTAGGCCATGGTGTGTAAACAATATTCAGTTGGTACTAGGAGGTTCAGTACCCCACCACCAATTTGAACATTAATACAGGGCTGAATTGAAGCATTTATGTCATTTGCACCATATTTTGCCTGTACCATCTGAATATTGCTGATATTTTTTGTGTTTTTTTGTGCTAGTTGTGGATGTGGCTCTTTATCTTCTCAGATGGTAATGTTGCCTGTTTTTCTTGCCAAAAAGCCTCCGGTTCCTTTGGCTGTTGCATGAACTGCACATTTGTATATGATTCACACTTTTATGTATTATATTGAGAGCGCTCACCTTTGCTCCATCTCCTGACAGCGATGGGCACTCTGGGCTCTATTTTCATCTTCATGCTTCCAGAGTAAGCCGTCAGTATAACTGCCATTGCGAGAATGATGGATTATAGTTGTGTCTCTAAATATAGAAAAAAAACACAATAAAACTTGTTGATAATCACAAATCACACATTTTGAAAGCAAGAAACAGACATCTATAACACTTTCAAATATTATATCCGGTGACATTTGATAGAATAAACTGATTTTGTATGTAAAATAATATATTTTGTAGGTTTCAAAACCAACAAAATATATTCCAATCACCAACAGGCATTTGTTCACTTTTCTAGACATTGACTTTATAGCCAGATATTTTGGTGAACTCTGTAAGTAGAGTCATGGGTTAAATGCAGGGGTCACATTTCGGTTTATGGGCAACCGCAACTGACAAATACATGTCACTTTCACCAATTTAGGAAAACTTGTCAGGGGTTGTGACAGATATAGTACCATGTCACCCGCAAAAAGTGAAACCTTATGTTTCAATCGTGCCCGCTGAATGCCTTTGATATCAGTTCTTTGTCTCGGATCTAAAGCAAGTGGTATAATAACTGCCAATAGAAGCAGGGACAAAATACAATTCTGCTTCGTGCTGCGTTGTAGCTCAAAATAAGAAGGTTTATTATTGCCCAGCAGCCATCTGAGGCATATATAAATGTTTGATCCATAATATTATGGATCCATAAGCTTATCCATAAGCTTAAATCCAAACCTCATCTCCAGTCTATTGTAAAGATAGTCAAATGCATTTTCTACATCCAATGAAAGTACTACCTCCAGCATGCCGGACACCATAAAGGGGGCCATAAAAAAATAAAAGTAATCTAAATGTCGGCAAACATTATTTGTCATTATTCGTGTCACCACCAAKAATGACAAATTATTGGTGGTGACACGATGTGGTGTGATGTCATATTTGTTAACGGTGTGATGTCATATTTGTTAACGGAAAAAAGAAATAAAAAAACAGTTTGGCACATAAATATTGGCCAGGATGACTCACCACAATAACATATCGCCCTATGGAATCAGCCTCTACTTCAGTCACAGTAAATGGTGCATTTCTCGTGATAAGTATGGCTACACTTCTGGCCTTGAATGAAAATTGATAGTGAAAAGTAAAAGTGAAGATGATTTTGTGACCTCTTAACCCATCCTTCATGGCAGCTATCACTGCAGTGACCAGGGAGCAATTGGGGGTTTGGCGCCTTGCTCAATGGCACTTCAGTTGCTACCTGCTGGCGCTGGAATCGAACCAGCAACCAGAACCAGTAGACCACAAATGCCCCTTCCACAGAAAAACAGGGGATACAAATGTAGCTGATACATTTCCTTCATAAAATGAAAAAGCCATGATTTGTTGCTTGCTATTACTTGTTAGTGGTATTAGGAGCGGGGATGCCTGCATTATAGAGAGCCTTTAATTGGCCAATATTTGTGATAAGTCATAAACATTTTTCATAAACAGTTTTCACAATGGGGCAGAACAATAACCTCTGCTACTAAAGATTGTTTTATTAACAATCTTCGTGACCTGTCTCAATTTGTGGACACAATAACTTTGAAAACCTTGATAGCACATCAGAAAACAGCAACATGTATGCTAGATCCAGGACCTAACAGCTTATTAGAGGAGATGCTTCCTGAAATTAAAGACACTTTACATCATATTATTAATTCATCGCTGTTGTTGGGATATGTCCCTAGGTCTTACAAGCTGGTGGTTATTAAACCTCTTATTTAAAAAACACAACTTGACCCCAGGGAATTTCAGGTCCATCTCAAATTTACCTTTTATTAAAAAAAAAACATTAAAAAGTGGTGTCTTCACAGATATGTTCTTTCTTGGAAAAGAAAGAACAAAAAAAGATCATTTGTTTTTTCCTTTCTTGAAAAAAACAAAACTGTATCTATGAGAATTTCCAGTCAGGTTTAAGACCATATCATAGTACAGAGACTGCTCTTGTCAGAGTGACAAATGACTTGCTCCCTGCGTCTCTCTTTTAGTCCTACTGGATCTTAGTGCAGCCTTTGACACTATTAATCATAGCACTCTGTTAAACAGGCTTGAAATTTCTGTGGATATACAAAGAAGTGCACTGGCATGGTTCCAATCTTATCTTTGACCAGTTCCAGTTTGTAGCTATGATTGAAAAAGCATCATATCAATTGCAAGTTCAATATGGAGTGCCACAGGGCTCAGTGCTTGGGCTTATAATGCTCACCCAGTACATGCTACCTCTGGGTGCAATTATTAGGAGTCATGAAGTTAATTTTCATTATCATACTGATGAGACCCAAATGTACTGTATATTTTTTCAAGGCCAAATGAGACAAATTTCCAACATCAAACAATCAGAATGTATAGTCAAAATTAAAACTTGGATGACTAACAATTTCTATTATTAACCTCTTCAGCTTTTCCATTTTTTACAGAATATGGCATTCCAGAATTTAAAAGAGTGCCATACCCACATACTTTGGAAAAATACTCTCATTTTACAGAAAACGTCCTGAAGTTTAACACATGGGTGAAAATGTAATAATGTAACAATACGATATTGTAATAAACACAGACAAAAAAGTCAGATTTTTTTCATATTCTTCATAAAGTTTTTATTTGATGTGTGATTTGTCTATGTTTGGTGAGTGTTAGTGCTATAAATATGAAATATGAACAATATTCATATGATTTTCTCAAGAGTTGTGGATGTACATATTTAGACTATATTATTTTCTTTACGTAACATTAATGCAAATATCATTGCACTTGGAAGAAAGCAGAGGTTCTACACGTTCCAAAAATACTATATATGTCTAGGTTTGTGCTTCACAGTTTATAAATATTAAAAAGCTGATAATACCAAGAATCTTAAAATCAAAAGCGAGTGGTAGATCTTTTTCGTATTTGGCACCTAAACTCTAAAACAGTTTACCCGGTATTGTCCGGGAGGCAGATTCATTATGCCAGTTTAAATCTAGACTGAAGACTCACCTCTTTAATCTAACCTACACAAAGTCCTTTGAACTCAAATCCTTTAAGGGGTTGCCTTAAATCCTTTAAGGCATTAATTAGGAAACCGGAACCAGGAACACTTAGGAACAGATCTGCTGGCTCTTTGTTACGAACTACGTTTCCCAGAACCCCGTGCTTTGACCATGCCACAGGTGGCGGCCATTAACTACATAACAGACTGTATTTATACTAACAGATAATGCTGTTTGGGCAAAGTCTCGTTCTGCTATGGCTAACGTTTCTAAGCGGTTATCTCTGGTGTCGTGGTTTCTTGTTTTGGACTGTTTCACAGTTTACGAACGTTAGCTGCCTGCCTCTGGACTCTCGCCTGAACTTTGGATTACTCTTGTGTTTCGCCGCCTGCCCTGATCTGTGCTTGGACTCTCGTTTACGTTATTGGATTTCCTGTGTTGTTCCTGTTTGCCTGTGTTTTTGACCTGCGCTCGTATGACCATGTTTTTAAATAAAGCAATGCTGCAAATGGATCCCCTTGTGTATGCTGTCCCATTGTCACACTTTGACTAAGTCTGTCTGTCTTTTTATTTCCTGTAGCCAGCAATGTGAGACCTGCATGGTGGCGGAGACGGGATGGCACGCCCAATGAAAGCAATAGGATTATGATGGAGTTTAATGGACCTCTAACACACTTATCAATGCTAGACTATTTTAATTTCATATTTGTTCCCTGCTCTGTCAGAGCAGTGAGATGTTTTAGCTGCAATTGCAATATTTTACCCTCTCTGCTTTTAACATTGCTTAGTGTTTGCCACATTCAGACCCAATAGTTTTAAATCAAAAAAATACCAACACTTATTCCAAAGCTGCATTTATATCCAGGAAAGTTACAAATTGCAGCTTTAAAAGGAGAACGGGCCCTTCCAGCTAAGCCAGGTTTCTTTCTCCATCTATATATCACTGGAGTTTTGGTTCCTTGCCACTGTCGTCCTGTTGGCTTGCTTACTGGGTGACTACTAACATACACTTAACATTGGATTCTATCAAAATATTAATTCTTATTAATTAAATACAAAAACATTTATTACTTTTATATATGTATTTACTTTTTGTCCTGTGTGTATTGTGTATTTTGCATGCATTTTAATACAATATATTCTGCAGAATTTGTATGGACTTTTTTCAATTCATTTATTAATATCTTTATTAATTGATCTTATATTTTGTGCAAAGCTGCTTTGAAGCAATGTTACATTGTAAAATGTAACATGTGCTATATAAATAAACGGAACGGGGACTGTCTACTGATATATCTTATGCTTTTAGGATTTTATGCTATCAAAGCTAGCTTGCTGCTGCTAGCCTCTCTAAAAGTGCTCACCCTATCTCTAATTTGTGGTCTTTATAGATCTGAGAGTGTGTTCTTACCTCTGTGCTGCAGCCGTAGCTGCGGCATCCATGGCAAAATGTCTCATTGCGCTCTCCTCTAAGTACTTCTGCTCCCAGCGTGTCATATCTGCCTCCAATCCCAGAATCCTCTCCTCCCGCTCCCTAAGCAAACCTAGCAGAGCAGGAGCACTGGACTTGCATGCAGTGAGGGGCACACCTACACCAGCACGCTAAGTACACACAATTGTACACACAGACAGTAACAGACAGTGATTATGGGAACTGCTGGACTAGATAATTACAGCTCTCTAACATTTAGCCCTGCTGTGGTTGGCAACTCCCTTTTGTGGCTTGAAACAGACAAGTAATAGCTCTGCATTTACAGTAGGTGTATGCAAATGTATCTGTTAACACATAAAAGACAAAAAAGCTGAAGCATGCAGATTCATTGCTTCTATTATGTGTAAAGATGTATCTAATAGGCCTGCCTGTTGTGTTCGCAGAGCCTCCAGTTCTCTTTCCAAGCGAGTACGCAGACGTCTCTCGAGCTGCTCTCGCTTTTCACATGCGGCCTGAAGCTGCGCCAGTGCATGCTGCAACCGCTCCACCCGCTCCACATACATCTGTTTTTTACTCAACTTTATCACAAACAAAGAAATGCAGGTTTTTTTCAGGATAACCAACATTGTTGTGTCCTTACCAAAGTCAAGTGACTAGTATTGAATTATTCCTTCCAATGGTTGTAGCACACACAGTTTATAACTGAAAGTATCTAAGCATTGTACGTTCTGTTACATGTTTTATATACAAATGAAAGGATTTTTTCCCACCCTCATTTATTTTAGCTGACTAGCTAACATTTTTTCACAAGCTTTGTTTATACACAACACAATAGCTCTGATGTGAACATAGAAGGTAGACAGACTTGTGCTCTTAGATCTTTAGCAGTGTGAAAAAAAATCAGCTAAACCAGTAAAAAATAACTAAACTTTGTATTTACCCAAAGATACATTTTTATTTCTAACATGCATTTTTGTGATTTATAAAACAAACAAGCATTGAAAACAATTATTTCCTTATTTTAAAAATCATATAATTAAAAACATTTAATTAAATGTACACTATTTATATAACAACTTAGATTACTGCTGAACTACCTATAGTTCCTTTTTGTTTGATCACTTAAATGCTTACACAATATTGATTAATGCTTGTGTACAGACTCACCTCTTCCTCTAGTCTGACAACTTTACTTTGAGCTTTATTTAAAGCCTGTTCTAAAATCTCAATGTGTTGCTGCTGCTCATCATTGGCTGATTGGAGACTGGCTGCCTCTATCTGTAATTTCTCAAGATCTTTCAGACTTTCTCTTCCTGAAATAAAAAAAATCATGTTAATACACTTGCACTGTATACTTAAAAAATAAAAGAATTTTTTTCCTACAGTTTTTAATGATTGGATCTTTCACTTTCAATTAAATTCATTTTTATTTAAATAGCCCTTTTTACAATGTCGCATTGCTTCAAAGCAGCTTGTCAAACATTCAATATGGAAAACAGAACACATGGTATTATTGCTAATTGTAATTAGTTACAATGATATGTATAATCAGTTATTTAGGGGTGCATTATCATTTTTTTATAATTTTTTATCATTTTCATTTGGGCCATTTAAATAAAAGGACATGCATTTTTGTGTGAATCCATTGCAACAAAGCACTAAATGACTTTCACCCCTTAACCTCCATTGTTTACCACCAATGGAATGACTTGTCAGATCAGTCTCTAGCCATTTATAATAAATATGAATCTTTTACATCTACCCATTAATTACGTCTACCTTTTTTGTTTTGTTCTATTATACTTCTGTTCTATTATACGAAGACAGCATTTTATTACAACAGGCAAGAGTCAGAAGCAGCAAACAAACGCAACAAAGGTAATCCACAAACATAATCCAAAAGACAGGCAAATGGTCAGGGCAGGCAGCAAACAATCAAAATCATGGAACAGGCAAAGGGTCGAGGGAGGCAGGAAACAATCAGAAACACGGTGAACAACCCAAATCAGAAATTGACACGAGAAATTGACATCAGAAATTTCGTGTCATTACTAATTGACACGAAAACCACTCAGAATTGTTTGCTAGGTCAAACAAGCCTTCACTCAGAAACAGTGTTTGTGATCAGTTTATATATTGTCCATGATGAGGGGATTGAGAACAGGTGTGTGACTGAGACGTGGTCAGCCCCAGGAATGTGGCATGATGGGAAATGCGGTTCTTAAACAAATCCACATTTGAAAGGAGTCTCCCTCTGGTGGCTGGAGAGAGGCGATGCGGGAGCCTCCTCTGTAACTGTTGTACTACTACTATTTATAAAAAGCAGGAAATCTTTTGTGAGTTTGGGGTGATTGGGGCTTGACAATTTATACTAGATTCACATAGCAAAGAACAGAACACACACAATAATGCACATAACAAGTTTCTTAATTGTGGAACAAATATTTGTGTAATATTTATATAATGATGTTTATGTTCGTGTGATATGTATACAATAATAATAAGAAGAAAAATATTCTCTCACTCTGTGAAAGATACATGTGTCCGTCCTCTTGTCCCTTCAGCTCCTGAGTAGATAGTTGTCGTTTCGCTGTTTCTAAACGGTCTAAATAAAATATTATTAAAAGATTTAAAAACAATTACCAACACTGTTTATAATTTATTTTTAACCAATAAATAACACCATCACCACATTTTTATGGTATGTGGACAATAACATGAAATTTCATATCAGTTCTACAGTGTTGTGCAGCCTCAGATGCTTATTTAGCTAGTTGCAATCCAGTTTGTAAAAGCATTATTTGAGAATTGTTTTGTCTAAACAAAATGCCTTTTAAAACCTTATATAATAAGTGCCCATTTTGTGCAAACCTGATAAACAGTATGGGCAGAGGTGTTTTATATGTAACATCTACAATTTCACATTTAACAGTTTTATTTATTAATTTAGTCACAACATATTACTCTTAAATGGGGAAAAATATAAAAATACATTTCTTTAACATTTCTTTTATCAGGGTGCCAACATTCACAATTTTCCTACAAGGTTTTCTAAGAGAAATATTAATTTCTCATAGAAATTAATCTATGTAAAATATTTTATGGTATAGTTGTGTATACTTGTGCTTTTGTAACAATGAATCATTGCACTAATAACATATGCTCAATTTAAAAACATTATTTTATGGAAATATTGGGGTCTCACCTCTCAAGTCTCTGTTAAAGTCATGAAGGCGTCTGATCTCTCCCTCAAGTTTACTCCTCATGGTTTTATCCAAGGCCTCCCTTTTGGATGAGCTTTTAACCAAACCTTCATATGTCTCAGACAGACGCTCAACCTCCACTTCCAGCTGCAAACACAAAAACTCCCATTAATGTTGCATTGTAATGCAACCAAATGGGTGCCCATATTATATAAATTCTTATATTTAAAAAGTGTGTCCTGCAGAAATTGTGTGTGTTTCCACAGGTCATGTGGATTCAATCTCACATGTAAGTCAGTAAAACAGACTAAAATCGTATTATTTTGGTTTTCCTAAATGCTTGAGTAGATTAGTAGACAAGTAGAGTTGAAGGTAATTGTCCAATTATGTGGAACAAATGCTCCCTAGTTGTCCAGAGAATTTCTGGCTTTATTCCATTGTTATTAACTATTATAATCTGTTCAAAATATTGCTTACTTTTTAAAAAAATATTTTTTACTGAAAGGCTAAACATGCTAAAAATTCTAATTATTAATTTTACCATTGAAAATAGCAATTGGCAGTTTAGTATTAATATTGACAGTCCTACAAAATTTGACTAAATTGCCCTCTGTAAATAATAATGTACATTTATTTTTAAATTAATAATAAATGTTGTGACATTGTAATTACATTTTTTATTGTAAGAAAGAGAAATTGTGAACTGTTTATTGTGAGAAATTTTCATGTAAAAAGGCGACATAAAAATGTCTTATACCCGTTGTAGTATGTCAGCCTTCTCACTTTGCTTGTGAAGTTCTTGTCTTAGACTTTGGTTCTCTTCTTTTAGGAATTTTAGCATTTGTTGGCTTTGGATCACCATGGCAAACACTTCTCTAGGGTAAGGCTGTCCTAAAGGGGCCAGGCGAACAGATGGCCCCTGATTCACAGATCCAACCTGAGCTGGAGGAAAACCTAAGGACTGAGACAGGGATACAGCCTGAAACTGCTGTTGGGAACCATGTGAGGGCAAGAGACAAGTCTCAGAGGACATTGTGCTGTTCTGCTGTTGGCTCTCTGATGAAGCACTCACAGATAATGGGCACTGCCTAGAATCAAAAATAAGTGTAATGTAAGATGTTTTGAAAACCATGTTAAACACTAAAGCTGCTGCACTACAGCCACTAAACAGAATTACAAAACTAAAGCCTGTTTAGACGTCGCCCATTTTTCAAAAACAGAACAAGGTTTTGATAGCGCCACAGTGTTTCAAGTTATTTGTGAGATCAACCTATAAATTGTAAAGACTCCGAAAATTCAGAGAGGCTAGAAACAGAAACCTCGCATTGAAATCATAACATTCTGTCCTCCCTTCAAAGTGCTTTAAAAAGCCACTGCTTCAAAACAAATTTATACTATTTTCAAATACATTTACATTTTATAAACATTTTATATACATTTACAAATACATTTATACTATTTTCTTGGTGATTTAGAATGTAAAGACACTTTCAACCAGCATAAAAAGCATCTGCAGATAACATGTTTCTGGAAAACAAATCATGTACCCTGCCATTAAACTGTGACAGGAGATGAAAAATGTCATTAAAATTGTTGGAAAATGTCATAGAACATTACATTTATGTCAGGTATAGTTACCTTGCTATATCTGTCTCCAACAAGGCTGATGTTAAGGTGTCACTGTGGAGTTGAGTGTGTTCCAGAAACCCTGGATTGGCATTCAACATGGGTGGAACCATTGTCTGTACCTTGTACTTAATGGGATATTCTGGGGGAGGACCTCTTTGTTCCAAAGGCCACTTTTTTAAAGGTGATGGAGATGGTGAAGGTGGTAGGGTACTCACAGAAGTCATTGTTGAGGGGGAATCTGTGGTACATTCAGCCCCATGATTACTGGTAGTGTCTCCTGCAATGTAAAAGCTAGAAGGTCCCACACTCTGTTTAGCTCCACTGCATTCCAGACCAACTTGCATAATCCTTTCGCTAAATGAACGAACATGACCTTGATTCAACTCCCCCTGGCCTTCTTCCAGAAGAGACGTACCACCAGTACCTCCTTGCTGGACCCATGGTGGGCCCCCTACTGGGGCCTTTGCGGGTACTGTGGGGAGAAAGGTGGACAAGGATGACAGAGAAGGAGGGGAGGAGAGTGAGTGTGCTCTAGACAGTGTCAAAGGACATGAGTGTGGACCAGCAGGGATATCAGACCCTACTGAAAACTGTTTACCCTGGTGGTTTTGATGCTGACTTTGGTGTACAAGGTTTTCATAACTCTCAAGACCCTCGTGGGTCTGGCCTGAGATTTGGGGTTGATGATCAATTGGGCCATGATGTATTTTGTACATCTGAGACTGGATTTTAGCCTCCTCATAAGATGGGAGCTGCAGGGTGTCAAACCCAATAAAACTTAGAGTTGCATGGGCTGCTCCACCTCCATCCTGACTCACTGCAGTAGTTTTCTCCATAGAACTGCTATCCACTTGATGCTCTTGACCTTGAGGCTCTTGTCGTGACTGACTCTGTGGGAAAATGGGCTGAGACAAATGGGCTACTTGACCCTCCTCTTGAAGAAGCAGGTTCTCTGTATATGTTGGATTGCTCGGCATGTGAGAGCTGTTGCTTTCTACTCCTTCAGTTCCACCTGCTTCGTATAGCAAATGTTCTTGCGTGAGCCTTTGAATCACAGTTCCATGTGCACTGTCCTCGGAACCACGCATGTCTGCTTCTGTGCAGGTAGGCTCAAGGTAGCAAGGATATGCACCAAGGAACTAAATGATGTTACCTGCAAAAAATAAAAAAGGACAAAAAATGACTTCTACAAAGCACATATAAAAATAAGACAAGTAAAAATGACAGTTTCATGCCCAAGGTATTCTGTAAATAGATTACTTTGAAATGTTTTGGTGAATTGTTGTGTATGTGCTATTTAAAGCTATGTTATCATTGAATATTTTTACTTGCTTCGGTAACTTTTACAAAATGGTATACATTTTCTGAAAAGTTAGCACAAATACTGGAGGAGCACTGTAAAGCAATCACCAGTGAAGAACTGGCTACACCTCTCAGAGTTTTGGAGCACTGGTACCCACTAAAACATATTTTCTTACTATTTTTCAGCTACAATTCTTTAGACAATTATCTTTACAGTTTGAAATCAAAATGCACATTGTGAAATGTGCTAGTGCTAAGAATTATGAAATAATAGTGCTAAAATAAAGCTGAATTTAAGGTCGCATTCCATTTTCTGACATCTGAAATTTGGAAATGTTGAATCAAGAGTGAGAAAAGACTGACTAAAGTTAGTATTTAACAGAATGCACTTAAACTTTGAATAGTGCCAGGGAAATGATTAATGGGCCACTGTTTAATTGTCTAAGCTTTAAGCTGTTCAACACAAGAAACAATAAAGAAATGTACTAAATGCATGCAAACAAGACTGCAATGACCTCTGTGTTCTGGCTTTTTTTATCGTTTTGCAATAAGTTTCCATTAGTTAAAATTATTTTATGCATTAGCTAACATAAACATACAATGAATACTATATTCTCATTAAGCTTTCATGTTTACTGTTTACTGTCACTTTACTGTGAATTAACTGATGTCAACAGATACAACTTTAACTGATGCTAAACATGTATTAGTAAATGTTGAAACAATACATGCTGTAAAAATAATCCATCTTCTTAAAGTACATTCCTAGTTTCTAACACAGGAAGCATGGTATAATTTCAAACCAACTTTTATGTTAAGTTACAATTATAATAATAATAATAATATTTAATCATAAGGGAAATGGCAAAAAGAATGAGCAGGGAAATACCCTCAGAAGGATCAGACCAGCAACACATGCCGACACATTTAGCAAGACCAAAAATAGAAACACAGCAGATGAACTTGAGCAATACATAGCCAACGATTTTAAAAGCCACCAATGTGGACCACATTACATAAAACAAAAGGTTGCAAGACATTAAATTGTCTGCCAATACATGAGAAAAGTTCAACTAAAGCTTTAAAAACCTTGCCCTGAGCAAAATAATTGTACTACAGCATCACCAACCAGAAACCCAAGTGATCGACAGTTAGACGTTTCTGCGCTACAGGGAAGAGTCACGCGTCACGGTACACGATCACATCATCCGCTGCACTGACCTCCACTGAACAGAGAAGATACGAAAGTTGTGTTGCGTGTTACCCGGTGAGACCTCCACGGGGGTTTCTCAGTCTGTCAGAAGAAGTTTTACGAGTTTCCCGGGACTATCCGGAGCTGATCTGAGGGCAGCCCAGCGCGTTTGACGGACTCACAACAATCGCGTCCATTCATTGTGGCACGACAAGAATGTGCGTGTGCCCGAACCGCTAGCCAATGCGCGCTCCCGGGTCCTAGCGCCGTCTGTTGCCTAGTGAGTGTCTAATGCAGAGGGTCCAAAACCTGTTCCTTCAGCTGAAGTGTGGTAACGTGTTCTAACTGCAGCCCCTATCATTAGTTGTGCTCGCAAAGCAAATAACACTCTTGCTTACTTCTGAAACTTATCATCGTTTGTTATGGACCCATAAATAAAGGTTCAGATTTAGGCTATGACTTTTGTAAGCAATGGCGTGTGTTTTTGGGCTGGCGAAATGTGGCCAAAAAGTTCTGTTGACTTAACATGAGTTTGTACAAGTACAAGATACTTAACAACAAGTTTGTGACATCATAGCTCCGCACTAGAACGTATCAGAGATTTGGGCGTGTGCTCATATCACCCTTGCAAGCACCTTATTTTATTGACAAAGGTAAGATGTAGCAGAACATCGTAGAGACTTTGCTCTCATTTATGAAACAAACGTACGACTATTATGAACATATTTAGTACAAGTAAAACAAGTAATAGAAGTACAACTATTATGAAGTATTTTCTTCGCAAGTTGTGCTGTTGGCACTGGCTCGGTCGGGCCTGGTGGTTGAACCCCATGGTGCTTGGGGTTCAACCACGCTCCTCCACTGGGGTCAGGCCAGCCTCCTCCGGTGAGCTGGATGCTGCGTTTTACTGCGGCAATGCCCTTTTTAGTTGCCAGCTTTATATCGGACCATTTTTTCTTTACCTGAATGTAAGAATTTGGATGTAAACAATTTTGTAAAACTAATACCCATGAAATGACAAAAGACGACAGCCAATTGAATTGTATAGGGAAAAATAACATTACATTTCAGCTGGCGTTTTCCTCACTGCGCCAACACTCTTGACAACAGCTATGATTTTTTTGCACACTTTCTCACGCTACCAAAAAGAACAAGCCAGTGATCTTACTTCATTTGTGACCTAATATGGCGTAATCAGTCGAAAGTCGCAAATTTCAATCGATGGAAAGAGGAGACCATAAGCTTTAAAATGATGCCAGTCAAAAGCCATACGTTGAATGGATTTAATGATTTATCCATTTGAATTATGGGTCAAATCTTGCCCAAACTAATGTTGTATCGGCTATTTACAGGCCATTTACATGAGCACGTTAAACCATATTTATTTAAGAACTTATTAACTTTATTAAGAACTTGGTGCACCGTTGCTTCATATTAGCACATTTTTCGATGACTGCTTTGTTGAATTCGGGGATATGTGTTAAACGTTTTTCTATTGAAAGTCTTTCCTGTGACATAACGTTACACGCAGAATGACCTGTACTACTCGCCCTATGACGCGTTGACGCAGACTCATGTACGCTTAACTGATACAGACTCATACACACTTAACTGACGCAGACTCATGTACACTTAACTGACACAGACTCATGTACACTTAACTGACACAGACTCATGTACGCTTAACTGACACAGACTCATACACACTTAACTGACACAGACTCATGCACGCTTAACTGACACAGACTCATGCACGCTTAACTGACACAGACTCATGCACGCTTAACTGACACAGACTCATGCACGCTT
>JBAJNP010006632.1:0-25005 GCA_036877545.1 Yasuhikotakia modesta | reverse complement strand
ATGTTGCAAGAAAGTATTACTAGTGTTTCCATTAAGTAAAAATTATATTTTAAATGTTCTAGGAATGTTCACACATGGGAAAATGTCAAAATGTTGAGTTGTTTTTATTTCAGAACAACAATTTTTGCTGTTTACACTGAAACTCTTCTGTGTGTGTGTTCTGCAGGTGTTGTCCAAAAGGTCAATCCATTGGTGGTTCTGTGAGTACAGTACTGAAGCTGGCCATGTCACAAACGGAGTCTTTTCTTCCATGAAAGCTGGGAAGAGCCCAGATATTATTTACCTGACTGTGTTCAGCTGAAAGAACAATCTTTCAAGACATTTCCTTCTTCAGTGAAATCTTCTAGGATCAGTTTTGACTCTAAAGTAGCAGCAAGATTTTTCTTTGCGTCTCTGACACAAATCTCAGCCAATTGTCCACAGAACCGATCCGGGCTCTGTCTCACAGTCAAAGCTTTGTTTGCGCACAAAAACATACTCTTGCCATTAATAAAACCTCAAAATGGACGTCCGCCGATTACAGCCAATTTATTTTTCTGTGGGGTTCCCAGACGTCTACTGTTACCGCTGGCTTTGTGAGGAAACGGCAGCAGATCTCAAAAGCCCCTTCAGGACCATCACAAACGCTGACGTTTCGCTGTAGCCCAACAGGCAGCAGACCTACGCAACCCGTTTAAAAACCGTCTTCCTATTGGCTACCAGTGCGGACTCTTATACGACCAATACGTTTCATCCCAGCTAACAAAGAATGTCCTTAGAATGTTGGCTAACGTTCTCTTAAAAACACAGTAACGTAAGTAAAACTTTTTAAATCAATAAATATCATGTAAAGTGGAATGGTTTAAAAATGTTACAAAATGGAAAGAATTGGTATAATAACGTTCTTAAAACCAAGCAATAATGTTAATCTTAAAACTGGATGTTAATATTTTTGTAACTTATTGTAAAATGTTGGGGAAATGTCTTACAATCCAAAACTGTTGGGGTTTGTCTTGAACATACAAGCAGGCTAGCCATCCGGGTCACCACCTTAACCCAAACCCAAAGCTCTCCATTCAGATGTGTGACTCTCCATAACTTATAGTGTTGACCCAAACCTCCTTTAACCAGAACCACGTTCAAAACCCCTGGCAGAGCACACGCGACGCCTGAAGTCTACAGAATCACGGGCCACGCTCATGAGTTTAAGCCACACTCATGAAAATTCAGAGTCCATAAGCTGTCCTGTTACAGTTACTGTCAGAGGCAAGTCAGAAATTGTGTCTTCAACACTTGATGAGGCCTGGAGACGAACAACCGGCACAAAGGTCTTGCATCAGATTGTAAAAGCTGTTTTTTCATGGATGGTTTTAACAGTAACTTAATTTATGACAAGAACATAATTACTGGCTTTTACGGCCGAGAGTGACATTTAAAACAAATGTGCTTCTCAGAAGAACATAAGGCACTTTCTCAATTAAATCAAACACATCAAACAACATATTGGATGCAAGGTTTGTAAACAGGCAATAACAGAAAATTGTGCTTCAAAGGAAATTGAGACTGTCTGTTGAAACTAACTAATAGCATGTTTTGTCTTTTGTTTCTGTTCACAGACAGTCGTGTGAAGATTTACACCACAGTTTTTCGGGGATCCAAATGTCACCGTGGCATGAAATCACTTTGGGTTGGTACTCAAATGATGGTCCTGTTTGATGGTGCGTTAATTTGAGAAAATCCCAAACCAGTGTTGTCAGCCATCAACAGTCAATGATATGTGATCATTCAGTGCTGCAGAAACTCACAATCTGATTCCAGATCAGCATGTAGTTGTTGTTACCCATAAGCCCCTGTGTTGCATTTATCCAATGGTTCATTGTATCTGAGTTTGACCCAGTGTTGGTAAATCACAAAGAGTCATTTAAAGCTGTGACACTAAAGTCTATACAATGAGAATTAGTGATGAGAATTAGTGAGACTTTTGGCATCTGTTTACGTCACACAATGTTCTCTCACCCATCAGATTCTCTTTTTATTTGTTTTCTTCTTTTGTTGTGCCTTGATGTTGTAAATCTTGAGAGCATCATCGTCTCTCCAGCCGTACATGTACCAGCGAACATGAGAAGTCACCATCAAAACAAAGCGCTGGCGTGTCTCGGCTGATAATTATTAATGCACGCACTTCTCTTTCCAAACTGATCCCAGGCCTCGTTTGTTGGGTCGTGGAAACATCCATCACCATGTTTTTGTTTTGGTACTTTTATAAAGTCAGTTTAGTTGATACTTGACTGCAACACAGAGGTATTGCGACACTTACAATTACAATTTTAGTTTGCAAGGACATTTTATGTTGCAAAATGTTTGAATAATGTTCTTATAGCCAACATCTAAAAAACTGGACGCTTGAAACTCTAATAAAAATGTTAGAGAAACATTTAAAACTGTTATGTGGGTTAGTCAGCTAAACCAGGTTTAACAAGCTAAGTCCACTTCACTCAGGCTTGTTTAGTCCGTTTATGTTACCAACAGAGAAAAGTTAGCACAAGTATTTATGAGGCTTCTGCTAGTAACAGTTTAGCATTTGTCAGGGCAGAGAATGTTGAGGTGTTTGCCTGGATAATTGTAGGATAACATCTCAATTTCTCATAAACTCAGCACAAAACTGTTGATGTATTTATCATGGCTCCAGTTTCTGAACGTGAGGAAATGTCGTTGCTTTTGGAACAACACAGAAGCTTTGGTTAAGGGCCTCTATAATGACCTTGGATCAGTCGGGACCACACACCTCACTCGTGGGTTGGCGTGAGTCCTCTGACCTCAGACCAGTGTGGAGGACAGTGGTGAAAACTCACTGGTCACTCGCTGACTGAATTTCTCTGCCTGTGATTAATTTTAAGGAATCGTTTACCCAAAAAGTCTTTTGTTTTTCTATTTTTATTTCTTCTAACCTCACTCCATACCAAGCTGTTATTTCTCCATTTATTGTATCACATTTCTGCAAAAATATTGTTTCTGATGAAAAATTCTCAAAAGAACAGTTACAATTATACTGAAAGATGTTGACAAACAAAGCAAGTTGTCTCCCAATGTTTAACTGAATTAAAACAATTCCTCCACATAACTTGCAATGTTATGTTTTACCACAGATGTCGCCAGAGAGGACACTGGACACTGGTTCTGGAGAGCAGCTTTTAAGCGTGAGTAACTTGATTCAATCACTTCTAATTAGATTCAGTCAGTTACCAAGACAATGGATTTGAGGTTGTTTAGACCAACACAGCTGTGTGTGGTATTATTTATCGAAGGCTCTGATTCAAGCCCATTGTGGATTCTGAGAAACAACGTTTTTGGCTGGCATGTCTGTGTGGTGTGGACGGCTAATGTTCAAGGATGTGCAACAGAGGCTGAAATTAGTCAGAAACTAAGATGTGGCGTGAATTTCACTCTGAACGTACGCTGTTTACACTCATGGTTTCCCTTACAGAATGGACCTGAGGTGCAGTATGTTATTAGGAAACTCTCTCCACTCGAGGGAGAAGTTATGAGGTGTTAAGTACACTGCTAATATGAGGGTTGGAGGTCTCCATATCTCCAGAGGAGTGGTGTCTTCTATGTGGTAGATTCATGCAAATTCTTCTGTTCTTCTCACCTGGTGGGGCTCAAGAGAACCACATCCAAGGTCACACCTCTGCTCTCCCACCCAGCAAAGTGAAATTCATGCCACATCTTATTTTCAACAAAAATGTTGAATGTGTTTGAATGTTAATACTTAAATGTTAATGTTAAAACTTTTTAAATAACTTTCTAAGAACTTTCAGAGAGCATTGGCCAATGTTCTGAGAACGTTCCCTGTTTGATGCCGCATAGGTTGGTCATTATAGGTTCCAGACTAGAGAATGCAAATACGCTGGAGAAACATCTCCCTTAGAGGGGCCTCAAGGTTCAAACCACAAAATGAAGAACATGCTGGAAAAGTCAGCCGTGAGGCCGTGCCCTGATGAGATGTTGTTAACAGTGGTGAATAATTATGGTGTGCAAACGGTTTTATATTTTCCTCCAAGATATGGTTTATGAAGGATGTAGAAGCTCCCTGGTATTTTCCGACGACCGATGATCAACATTAAGTATTTGCTCAACAGAAACTCCCTGAAGTCACATGGTTTACAAATGCAATACATCTGAGCAGCAGAAAAAGACTTTCCCAAAGCATCAAACAATTCCTGAACGAAGCGGCAGGAAATGAGAATCAATTCAGTTAAACAATTCAAAATAATAATCTAAACAAATTTAAACGATTGTGTCTTGGCATGTTGGACCAAAAAGTCCTGTCACCGTTGTTGCAATGGTAAAATGTGTCTTTTGACTGCAATCTGGGTATAATTTTCATGCCCGTTATGTCATGTGTTATGTTCTGCTCTCTGCATGCAGGAATTATGGGAAACTTTAGTTGCGTTGTCTTACAATGTCTCTGTCTTCCCTCCCAGAGGAAAATGTCATTGTTTAGAGGTTGCGCTTTCAAAGCTTTCAAGACTTAACCGAGTTAATGGCTGATTCGATTAGATATTAACTCTTTGCCTCTAGAAGAACCAAACGTAAACAGCTTCCTGTAGCTCAGCTGGGTAGAGCGTTGCGTTAGCAAGTTGTGGGTTCAATTCTCAGGAGACACACATACTAAATAAATGTAAACTTTAATTTACATTTGACTGTAAGTCACTTTGCATAAACATGAATGTGTAAATGTAAAGATACAAATGAGAAAATGGTTGGGCTAAAGCTATGATAGGATTATAATGCTGTAAATTAACTTAAATTTACTGGTTTGCCATATTTTTTTGGGGGAAAAAGACAGAATTAGAAGAGATCTCAATGACGTCTCAAATAAAGCTCAGCTTTGCCAAGTCTGCAAATGTCATATTTACACACTGTAGTTGTGAGGTGAGAGTTTACAGAAACCCTTGTGTTGTCACTCCTTGTGTGTGGAAGTTGATAATATGCGTGAGTTTGCAAAGAATCTTAACACACAGTGGCACGAACAGAAAATCCCACCCAAACCACTGATCATTCATTTTTCTGTGTTTTCCCAGTCTCTCCCAGTGCTGTTCCCGAAACCCGCTGGCTCTCCGGCCGCACCGCTCCAGCAAAAACACCCAAAACTGTGACTTCTGGAGGCTTGTGGCTGGTTCTGTTCTGATGGACATCCTGACAGACAATTTGTCCAGATTTTAGAAATAGATTCAGTTCTCAGGCCAGAGTTGATCTCGGCTAAGCAGATTTGCTCAGCTAACAATTTTAGGATGTGAGAATATTTCTGTAACATTTCTTTTATGTAACACAAACTTTTTTTTTTACTAAATGTTCTAGAAACAATTCAAATGTCCAGTTAGATCATGTATTGATGTTGTTGTTTGATTATAAGAGTATCGTTTAAACACTGTTTAAAATGTTCTGGTAACTATTTTGATGCTAAAATTTGACAACGTTTGCCATGATGTGAATGTAATCTTCTATTAACATTACTGCAAAATGTGTTTTAATAAGTGCTACTACAGACTTTGAATGTGGAAAAGACCTTTATAAACTCACTGTAGACATTAAACATGAACGATTCTTCTTGAGGTACAAATTTTCTTGAGGTTCAAATTTTCCTCAGACAAACGAGGCACAACTACAGACAAAACAACTGGCTTCGGAATGTGAGGCAAAACCCAAACAAACATCAGAGATTGTTTGACCACTTTCTCACTGGTTTTTACTCTGCATGTGTATGTGTTTTGTTTTTGTATTTTATTTCTTTCAGATGCTCTTCTGTGAGTTCCTCAATAAGAAGATGTGACCCCACAAACGTTTCTGTTTCTTCAGTTTCTAAGTGTGGCGGCGTAGCTGTATGTGGTTTCCGTGACAGTAATGGCTAATGATTAGTTGGTAAACAGTGTTGGAAAAGCCACTTTGAAGCGATTTCTGTGGCTTGCCAAGCTACCCATAATTCAAGTTAAACTACAGTCAGGTTTCTTATTGAAAAGGTAGTTAGCTAAATGCTGCTAAATGTTTCTTAATTGTAAAAACATTGAATTTTTGCAGTGCGCAATAAATCATTCTACTGACGTTTTTGGGAAGGTCTTTATTTCATGTTACACGTCGTTAAAATGTTTTGTTTTTACCAGATTTCCCTCCAAGTCGAGCGCTGCTGGCCCGTTTGTGGTTCTTTCCTGTCACTTTCAGAACAGAACAATATTTTCCTGATTAATTAATTTGACCAGCAGAAGTTCTCTAAAGCATAAATATATAAAAACGTTTTATTGAAACCACAGGCGATGCTGGTATTGTCCAACAATCACAAGCTTCCCGGAGGAGTCGCACAACGGCTCTATTTCAGCTCCGGTGGGCAGGGAAGCAGCAATGACCATTGGAAAGTTCTGGTTCCCGATGTCCTTTTCATCATCACGGCACCACCGACCCCCAGAAGACCCCCGGCTAACAACAACTGCTGCCATTGCAGCTTAATTATATCAAACGTTACATGCTGAGTATTTTCAGGGCATTAGCAAATGTGTTGCTGAACAGAAAATATTACACCGATAATATAATCTGTAATGGAAAAATTATTGCATTTAATAAAAAAAGTCACTATTGGGTTCAGATTTTTTGACTGTTTCAGCAGCACATGGCAGAACTATTCTGTTAAAATAAAAAATCACTGCAGTGATATAGTTTTGGTCATAATGACCACAGCTTGTTATATTCAATAAAGTTTCTCCATGGTATGTCTCACACATCCAGGAAAATCTAACTGGCCAGTGACCAAGCCAACAGGATGTATGTGGCCATCTAAACGTCCAGAGTTTCCTGTTTACAGCCGTATGCATGAGACACGTTTTTGGTTTGCGTTTTTAAGGCATGTTTCAAATTCTTCAAGAGCACCTTTATTATGTACATGCAGAGTTTGGTGCCAGACAATCTCAGTGGCACCAGTTTCCCAAAGTTCTGGGTGTTTATGAAGGAAGTGTGTTGGACAGATGAAACCACCGACTGAAGCTTTTGCAGAACTTCATCTGAAACGTGGAATATAAAAAGGGATTCTCTTGAGAAAGAAAAAACCACAAAGACGGATCAAGTCAATGTGGTAAACGGGGAAAATGTAAGGTCAGGAGTGACAGTACACATGAACGCTTCATTGTTGTTTTTACGGCAAGAGTTGTGCCATTGTTTTTCATTCATCTCTGAACTCTGGAAATTCTACGTTTGGGAAACCAAGAACTGTGACAGAACATCATGTGTCAGTCAGGTTCTAGCTCTCATGATATTAACTTGAGGTTTTGTTACATTGAGTTTACATTTTACATTTATTTATAACATTTAGACTTACAGATTTCTCTTGAGAGACCGTTTGGAAGAGATTTTGTGTGTTCATTATCATACGTGTTCCTGGGAATCGAACCTTTGTGCTCACGTTGCTAGCAATATGATAGCTCTAGTCATGAACCCTAGAGAGTTTTTTCCAAAACTGTCGACTGTGTAGTCTTAAAGACAGAGTGCTGGAACGGATTCTTAAATCTGACCCTTATATAATCAAAATTAGACCCTGTCAAGACAAAGTTAGTAAATATGTGTCTAAAATGTTGTTTTAGAATTTGTGCACATGCCACGGATTAACAATACAATGCAGTTTTTAATACAGTAAAATATAGACCTCAGTAGACAAGTTAAAGGGGTTTATTCCTTTGGTAAACACATTTTTCCGTGGTTAGCATAACATTTGCATGAAATTGCCTGGGAGCTAAATTCTTTTCCAGGCTAACTGTCAACTCGCTAGCACAAGTCAGCTAAGCTCAGATCAGCTTGATGTTCTTTCAATAAATAATTTTCCTCATAAGACCTACTGTAATTATGTTCTGTCTTTCACACAATATTTGGTGTGCTAAGATGAAGAAATGTGTTTACTCAAGGGGTAAATTTGTGTCACTTTTTTGTTACAGTAAACCAGAAAACCAGATTAATTAACCAGGTTCTCAGTTACACTAAGTTAAGACAGTGAGTTTATTTTCTCCATCTATCATCATGAAATAAACAGCAAACGAACCGTAGCATAACATTTCCAGCAGGGCATGAAATGATCTCACATCTGGACTGTGGTTCTATATGTAGTTGTGTTTAGGCCAAGTGGGTTATCTGTGGCCCAAACAAAAATGTGCTGCACCACAAGATGATTTGTGTTTGTTCGTTCCTACAACATTCCCACCACAGAAATTTCATACATCCTCTTTGAACACACAACGCCTTAAAACGTGAGCAACATTTGCAAAGTATTTGTGGTCCCACAGCAACATTTCCGCTTTCCACTAATCTGAGATCGCTAGAACATATAGCTAACAATTATAGGTTGTTTCAATGTTTCACTAATGTTTCCATTAAGTAACAAAACATTGTCTGTCTGTAAATATCTATCCCTGCATCTTTTAATAATAATTTGTTTAATTAGTTTCTAGCATTGACAGAAAAAACAGATTTGTTATATACACAAAATGGTAATTTTGTCATTTGACACATTAGTTTTTCTCTGGTTATCTATGTTAAATTTTACAGCAGACAAGTTCTGTACAGTACAAGTTACAGCAGACAAGAATCATTTGCAGAAATATAAAAAATCTTTGAGCTATCAGCAAATTTAGGTTTGTCAAGAGGTTTGTGAAATTTTCCTTGTAGGCCAAAGTTTAGACAGTAAAGAGACATTGTGAGCATGAGTTTATACGAGCCAGATTCATTTTGTAACTTGCTGAGTGCATGCTGAAGTGAAAATAAATGGGGAAAACCACAAATGATGGTTTCTCGTGTGAGGTAACACAGTGATCTATTGAATTGGAAGAGATTACGAGTTTCTATTCCTGTCTACAAAGGTGTCGCAAAGTTTTACCAAATATGCAGCTTCATGTTTGTTTGAGGGCTCGCATGGATCATTTCTTAACAGCCTTCATGGTGTTGACATACAGCCACAAACCTATGTGGCTTTCATTTACTTGCAAACCCCTTAGTGCTTGGCAGGGAAACCCCTAATAATATAACATTTCCCTCTACATTAGGCAAGGGGCAATTTGATGCCAACTGAGACATTGTTGAAATTGAAAATTAGCCCAACGATCTATTGTGCAATTTGTTGCCCACATATTGATTGGCCTTGTATGCTGTATGTCCACTAGAGAATATTTATTAAGTGATCTATACGTCCCTGCTAAGCAGTTAGCAAAGCGCCGTGCAGCGAGAGTTGCTTCCTGTGGTCAGTTCTGTTTGGGTATCCAGTCCCAGCTGTACAGCGAATTCCCAAACATCTTAGCCTCGTGCGGTCAGAACTCACCCAAAGGTGTTCGGTGTTATTGGCAGTCACGGCTGGGCAGCAAGCCGTGTGGTTCTGCTCTGCTCCTGGGGTTAGAGTAGCTGCATAGATCTGGACCGGTTCTGCAAACTTTTGTCGGACCCGCTCTGCTGTGCCAGAACAAACCAACTACTGGTTAAAATACATATTCCAACAAAACTCATTAAATTAGCATATCTTAGTCACAACAAATATTACTGTTACATATGAATACATCTGCAAAGAAAAGTCATTGTTATGGTTTATCATGAGAGACTATAGAAATTTTATAACAAACTTTGCAAACGTAGTAAATGTAAATTGTTCATGAAGATGACAATATTATATTTATTACATGATTATATTATATTATTTAATAACAATAAATGTTTATTATATTTACCAATAAACAAATCTGAGCTAAGCTATGTAAATAAATTGTAAAGCTGTATATGCTAATTTGTCTCATGTCTCCTGAACGCTGAAAACGTGTTTAGTATGTTTTCACAGATAAATACGCATTTTATTACATTTATGATGTTGTTTTGTAGCCCGTCTGACGTAGAGACGCTAATTAAAGTCGTGACTGCTACGTCACGAAACGTCATCGCGTCGCGGTAACTCACCTGTACGGCGTCAGTCGTCACCTGACAGACCCTCATGACGCCATACAGGTGCGTGTGAGTGTTTTTATTACACGTTATGTGTGTGTGTGTGTGTGTGTGTGTGTGTGTGTGCGAGTGTGTGTGTGTGTGTGTGTGTGTGTGTGTGTGTTTGCGCTGTGATGTCATTGGTGGTTTCAGGACGTTGCTATGCGGTTGTTATTGGCTCTCCGCGTTGCCATGCGGTTGCTGGGGATCGTTTTACCGCGCTTGTGATGCAGTTTTATTCTAACGCGGTTGCTAGGATGTTGTGAGCGGTTGCTAGGGTGTTTGCGTGGCTGAGGTGGTGATGCTGTGCTGTTGCTAAGCTTAAGGTTTTATTGCGTTTACCTCGTTGCTATGGTTTACTGGATGGTTGCTATGTGCCATGTGGTTGCGTACCAAGTCAAAATAGCCTATTAGTTATTATACAGAGAATATAATAGCTAAGCAAATACTTTGTTTACGTCACTAACGTGAATGACGTGTTGATGAGACACTAGAGGTCAGTGTTGAGTCTCAGCATCACCTCTGAACACCTTATTAACACCTTACCTGTGTTTCCACACCTGACTGGTGATAGACCTCAACACCTTTCAGACGCTTCATACTCACCGTGGTTTACAGAGGACTTGTTAAACTTTAAACTGGTGTTAACTGGTGTTAACAGTCAAATGAGTGGCCCAAACCAGTTACACCAGTTACAATAGCACTTGTGTGAAGACTGACCTGTAATCTGCGGTTTTCCATGATAAAATCTGTGTGTTTGTGGATGAAAACTAGATGGAAACACTTCCTGTTGCTTGTGTGAAGCTCTGGTGCGTCAAACCTTAGATTGACTTCACATTAGAGAGTTTAATTCAGTTTCGGCCTTAAGGAAGTGAAGGAACCTACTGTTACTGTACATTTACTGTATATGAATTTAGTTTCAGTTGCATGTAAAATGAATTCCCAAGTTTTGTGACAAAAAACCCAAATTTGATAGTGTTTTAAATTTTCACCTTTCTGCTAATTCACTTGTGTGCAGACCTGTTTACACTCACTGAGTGTGACCTGAATTCGCCCCGCTGTCACTAATCCGTTCGGTAGCGCCGCTAATGACGCTGTAATGAGTTAAAACACACCGACTCCGCGGGGGTTTGACATGTGAGATCCCTGTTCTGGTTTCGTGACTCACGGCTTTACTTGGCTAAGTGCTGGTGCAGTCAAACCGAACGCTAACTGAACGTACCGCAAGAGTTCCCCACTGCCAGCAGGTGAAACAGTCAATTTAATGTGTTTTGTGTGGCAGGTCTTTGAAAGCAAAAGCTAGATAGCCAGGAATGTGTTTGCATCGCCGATGACGAGAAAATAGTTTTTATCAGTGATGAATTTGTGATTTGTTGTTAATGAAGGAGTTTTAATCTTTCTGGCTTTGTTTGCGTGAAGCATTGCTTTACTGTTCAGTTCAGCGCAATATAAAATGCGGTCTGTTGAAGGTTTTGATGCATGTTTAGTCTGACACTAATAATATGAGATTGAATCTTGGACTTGTGTTTGTTCTGGCAGAACCCGAGGATGTTTTTCTTCGAGTTTGTTCTTCACGCAGCGCTGTTTCTTCTGTTTGTTGATTCGAGGACTTATGCCACGTATGTTTTACAATCTTTAGGAAATTATAATTATAATTTGTGGTCCATTTCGTGAGCTTTGTATGATAAAGTATATTATTTTTTTCATCTTTCTGCCTAAAACATATCATTAGCAATTATGGCGATGTTATTTTCTTGGCAAGGTATCTGAGTCTAGATATTTTTCGGGAAAACAAGACCCTCAGACTCTTTTGATGACCCTAAACCTTTTCTTGGAAGCAAAACAAATGTAGCGTATTGATCTACTGCGGAGAAATTGCTTTTCTTAATAAAAATACAGCTATAAATTCAAATGTTATGACCTGGGAGACCGCTAGTAAATCAAGATTTGCAAAAGATTTATTTTTGGCTCTGTGAATCTGGATTAAACTCTTATTCTCTTTCCACACACGTTCATATTGAACCGAACAACATCTGTTCCCCGCTGATGGTGACCTCCGACCCCAACCTGTGTGTCGTGTGTCCCGGCTAGTGTGGTGATGTCCTGATTTGTGGAGACCCCCAGCCTGCGGTTTGAGTGGGCTTCCTGCAGTCCGTCATGGCAGCTGTTCCCCTTTATTTCATAAGACGAGAACATGCGCTAACATTTAATTTAAGGTTGCGTCCTGACGTTAGATGAACACATGGATGGCATGTTTTCTGATCGCAACATCTTTGGATAAACTAATAACATCAAAACTAAATTTGGATTAGTCCTGGTTTTGTGTCTGGAAGTCAGTCAGTGTTTTGGTTGCACGCTGGGTGATTCTATTTTTTTTACTAACCCAAACTTTAATTTATAAAACGCTTTTGGTTTTATCGATGGTTCCAACACGTTTATCTTGATTATGTTCATTTTCTTTTGTAGTTTGTAGTTTTTAATGTTTAAAGATGAAACTTGTTTGGTTTTAGCAGTAGCGACAGCCCGTCAATTTATGATAAGATCATCAAAACCCAAAACTAGCTAAACGAAAGCCATCATGCACACAAATCAGACCAAATCCTGACCCTGTTACAACAAACAGCAGGAATATTAGATGTTTACTGGATTCAGAAGGACCACTGCAGGACCACTTCAAAGCCAGCCAGAAAACACGCTGACTGGATCTTCTGATTTTTGAATGTATTCATGAGTTTAAACCCTCAAGCTAATTTGAAATGTCACAGTCAGTTTGCTGTGATGATATTAAGATGTTTATGAAAACGATCACGGACAGTTTAAGACGGGTTAGAGACCCTGTGGTAAGGTTGTAGGTCAGTCACTAATGCTGTGATGTTTGAACTGGGTTGAGGTCCAATCTGACCAACAAGCTCCTAACGCTCACATCCCATCTGTTGGAGTCGTCGCTCTCGCTTTGAGTCTAGATTTAATTCTCTCTGTTTTAACTGGAAATATACAGTACAGTTGGTTCTGCATGACACAAAACTTTGGTTGTAAGGATTTTGTCACATGCTGTGCACTTGTTAGCAAAGCAAACGCACAAAAAATGTTGTTAAAATGTTTAGTCCATCCTTTGCCAACAGGGAACATCTCAGAATGTTGGTTATCGATCTCTAAAAGTTATCAAACACTTTCTTTCTTGGAGCAACGCTAGTAAAACGTATTTTTGAAGTTGTCATACATATTAAATAGCATTTTTACTTTTCTAAACTGTTTAACTTACAATTGATTGATCAAATTTTAACAAAAACACAAACTTATATTACTAGGAAAACTTCTAACCAACTTTTTTACCATCTGAAACGAACCTGTAAGTTTATATTATTTTGCTAAATTACTTTTCTTCCTGTTTGCAAATTAATTTTTTCAGTTTTGTGTCTTGCTGGCTTGCAGTGGGAGTTAACCATGATGTTAAATACAAGCTATTTTCCAAATGTCTGAGGATTAAGTATGAAATGTTGTGGTCGCAGCTGCGCTGAACAGTGTTTTATCAGTGGCGCTGGTACCGTAGCATCTGGAAGCTGAATGAATTTTAAAAATGTTATTTTTAATGTTCTAGTAACGTTTAAAATGTCCAGTTTGTTAGACGTTGTATTAACATTACTGTATGATTACAGGAACATTATTAAAACTTTTAAATTCAGACTTTTTAATTTAAAATCATTTTTCTGTCTTCTGCTGGTTTGCTTTACTCATGCTGTTGTGTCTTGTGCAGGACAGAACCCGGTTCCTCGTCTTCAAACACCCCAGAACCCAAGCAGAACGTCTCTCCAGCAGCAGATGAGCTCAGCTCGGCCGTTCCTTTGAATCACCCGTGTGTTCCTCACCGCTAATGTTATCCAGATGACATCCAGCCTCAGCGATTGTCTCTCACTCAGACAAGTAGCCAGAATAACATGAGGAAGATGGTGAGCCAGTTATTTCCCAGACAAAGTGCCACATTTGCCTCTAAAGACCCTCAGCTGAAAATCGCTGGCAGTCCGGAACGGGCGGCTGAGATGAACGTGTCGCATCGTGAGCGTCAGTCGAGAAGCTTGTGACCACATATGCAGACGGTGTCACGGCCCAATGAATCACATCCAGAAATGTAGAATCTATTACCAGTGTGATGATAGAAACTTGAAACGCCCGTGGTTTAAAACAACACACACAAAATCTTCCCAGCGTTCGGCTAACGCGGTGTGACGCTAACATGGTTCTGCAGTGAGACAAACTCTGTTGCTCAGATCTGATAAACAATAACATAAATCATTGTGACACGAGTAACTGTGCTGTGATGATGACATCACAGGACATGTCATGACATCACAGGAAATGAGTGTTTTTACACTGTGTTAATTTTATACAACAACAATTTCTTTAGGACAGGACACATTATTGAGACAAAAGTAGAGTTGAAAAACGAACACACATGCTGTAGGAAACTCTCAGAGTGAAGTAAAATCAGACAACAGGACTGAATAAGTGAAACGAGTTAACCTGAGCTAATTCTGTTTCCACAGATAACGGCTCACATGCCGTAATCAGGGACACCAACCGCAGCGTATTACAAACATGTGTTGCGTTCTCCAGTAACGCAGGACCGGCCGCAAACACAAGCCGACAGACCGATGTGAGTACAGCATCTGATGATGCACGTCTTCTGCTCAGTTAAGGTTAACAGCGACCGGAGGTTTGGAGTACAGGATCGCTTCCGGCCTGTAGGGAGTTTGACCTCAAATATGCCACACAGTGAGTAATGTTATAGGCAAGATTCCCAAACTGGGTTAGAGGACATGGAAGTGGAAAGCTGTTCCTGACATGGGCAGGAAACAAATAAAGCGCCGCTGGAACTCATCTAGTCGGCTAAAATGGAAAAAGTTTTTTCAGAGCTGAATATTCATCATGTTTAAAGGTGATGTGTGTTTAATGAAATGTTTTTTCTGGATTTTAAAATGATTAAATACTGACAGGAAACCAGAGTCACTCCTTGTTTAGATTAGATTTAGATTTTAGATTTTAGACTTAGACTTAGACTTTTTTATTTTGTAGGATAAATTACTGAAATAAAACCAGCAGCTGATTCATGACCTTAAAAAACTCTGATGCATATTTATTTTTTCATTTGCTTTAATTGTGTCTTAATAGAAAAAACATCAGTGCAGCGTTCTGTATTGACCAGAAATAGACTTCCACTTTCTCACAAATGGTGAAAGTTTTTGTGGGTTTGCCTGTTAACCACAGATACGACACGGATAAACCAGCGATAACATTCATCAGTTTTGAAAGACAACAGGTTAAAATGTGATTAAAACTGTTACTGTTTTTCAGTCATAATGTTCTACAAAGGTCTTGTGTTTATTTCCTCTTTTTATTACACTTAGTACAAAACAAGACATTTCTACCCGTTAACACTTCATGTCCATAGGAGACTGAAATATATAATATATAATAATTTACTTTCAGTGTTTTAAACAGCAGCTGCAGTGAAACCGGATTACTGAATACTCTACCAGCTTCCAGTTGGCAGTTCGTCCTTCTTGATTTGTAGCCGGAACGGTTCACAAAGCTCCTTCTTAAATATAACTCGACATTTTAAGTTTCTTTATGCCTGTAAAGGCAGCATGTTGAGATGAGACAATGTCTTGTGGCTTTTGTAGCTTTTCCAAAACGTTTCGTCAATATTCAAATCCCAAAAGTCTGTCGCGTCCACTGGAAAAGAAAATCAAAAATTTCCCAGAATGCACCGGGGCAGTAAACTTGAATCGGTGAGCATTCATCAATTTGTGTTTCTCTTAAACTGACTTTAGTATTTTAATCTGTGTTAAAGCAATAATACATTCTGCTGTGCAAATCAACGCAGATAATGACGTTCCATTGTTTCAGTTCCTCTCTTAGGTTTCATCGCCCTCATCTCGTCTTCCTGTCCAACTGCACCCCTCAAAAACAAACATCCGATCACTTACAGGTAAAAACCTCCGTCCTCTCGCTACAGGTGTTACACTTCACAAAGCAGCACCACTGAAATTTACAGTTACATTGCCAGACTTTCGTGTACTGATGCGTGTTGTAGCCCCGCCCACAGCACATGAGATCGCAGCGGTCCGTGTGCGGCGAAGTTCGGTTGCACAGGCGTCCCTGCGTCCCCACGCTGCCGGTTTTGGCGTCCTCTTCACAATAATTGGGCGAGCGCTCGATGAACACCAAGTCCGTTTCCAGAGGCTTTTGAAAACTGTGTGCTTTCTTCACCTTTAGGAAGGTGGGCTGGCGGAGTCGGCTGGCGCGAACGACCTCCACGTGGGCCGCTTTGTTGTACTTGTCCTTCAGGATGTAGCCGATCTCACGGAATTTCGGGAGTGTGGTCCAACATGTTTTGGTGGTGCAGGAGCCCGAAACTCCGTGGCATTTACATTCAAGCTTCATGTGTTCCTCCAGAACCTGTGAGAAACATACGGTAGAAGGTTAGCAAACACTCAACATCTACTAATATTATTTATGATAATCGTCTATAATCTGAGGTGTCATTTGGTTTTACAATTTGTCCGTTGGTTTAAACGGACTTAAAACTTTGTGTTTTATGTTTATTATCTCGAATAAATCAAGATAAGTCCAAATCTGCCCAAATGTATTCAGTTCCTGTCATGGCAAGTTCATTCTCCTATAATGAGGGTCATTCAGTTTTTGTGATGCTAAAAAACTACATTTTGAGATTTCTTTACCCAAAAACTTTTGTTCTTCTGCATCATTTCATTGGTCATATAAAAATAATGACCCTCATGAATGCAAAGAACATCATTTCTGTGAAATATGTTTTAACCATGTCGTCTTTACCTCAGATGGAGCTCAGATGACCAATTAATTCCTTTAGTCTACGTTCCACATATAGTTTACTTACTCCTAATGCTTTAAAAATAGCATGTGAAACTGGATACATGTGATGATAAATGTTTAAATCTTATATTATTTTATTGTAGTCAGAGTCTAACATGTCTCCTTTAATGAGTAAAAAACCCCACAAGGCACTGTGTGTTAGAAAACACAAAGTGTCAACTATAAATAAACACTTTCATAATTAGCAAAGCAGCATATGTGACACTACAGTCTCTTGAACAGAAGACAGTATGAGTTTATCAGTTCATACGTTCCCTGTAAGCGCTGGCGGTCCAATATGTTCTGGAGCAGAGCTAATGCCTTTAAAAGCTCAGAACATGTCATTAATTCAACCAAGCGTGTAGAGAGTCGTTTTGGTTTCAGAAAGTCTTCCTGTAGCTCAGTCTGTAAAACGCTGCGTTAGCAACACAAAGATGATAAAATGCTTTGTGTAAAAGTTCCCGCCACATTCATAAATGTATATAAAATGTGAACAAACTTTTCTGCCTTTAAAGTTGAAGTTCATAAATGTCACACAACTGCTGTCAGTTGTAGCTTCAACCAATAAACCAATTGTTTCCTCACAAATTATTGATCTTAACATCTGTTGACGTACCATCATTCCTCACCTGGCTTTAATAAATGAATGCTAATGTTTGCCCACAGGGAAACCGTCACATACCATCTATAGATCCGCAGCAGTTTTTACACGTGCCACAGAACCATTATGGACCAAACCTGCTGGAACCACGTTCACGTCTGATCACACCTGAAATTCAGTCACATGGTACGTCCCGACCCCCCAGCTATTGTCATTGTGCTAATGTTAAACTTTATATATTCTGTAACTTGGCAATGTTTTCATATTTTGATATGATATATACAGTATATACTGTATGTTTTTGTTTTTGATAACATTTAACATTATAATGCTCACATGAAACATTAGTCAATCTTCTGAGAACGTTTTCTGTTAGCTGTGGTGTTTTCAGCGCTGCAGAGAGACTCACAATAATATCCTGTTACATACTTTAGGCTCACAGCAGCCTGCGATGGGATTGGCTGAGATCCATCTGTCAACCACAGACTCGGCGGTGAGTCCAGATTCGGCCCAGCCTCTCTCTCCAAAGTCACACCATGAAGCCAGTGTTATTAATTGCATCCATTTGTCGCCGGGTTCTCCTGTTTTTAGTGCATGTTGTTTGGTGTTCTTGGATGACTAACAACTATCAAACAAACAAACATGGCCAGAGCGGCATGCGGCCAAACCGAGTTTGAACCGGGTTCAAGACGACGCCACAGCATAACCATGAAAGAACGCTGAAGCGAGAAACAGATCTGAAGACAGTTGTTCAGTCGACTGCCGCTGACTTCAGGTCAGTCACAGCTGAATGTTGAGATGCATCTGAGAAACCTGCTATGAAACAAACTACACCACCCTCACGCCAACATGCTAAAACGCTTCCATTCTTTAAACTGAAGAAACAACATTTAAACTCATTTGTCTTTTCAACATGAATTAATGGACAGGAACTTTTCCTAAAGTTTGTTATTTGTTTCTACTGTATGAGTAAACATTGGCCCAGAACTCTTCCAAGCTTCAGAGTTTAAGAACGTCCAACATCTAAAGAGGATAAAGAAATTGTCTGGAGGAGATTTCCACCATGCAGTCAAACAAAACGCTGCATGATTGTTTCTGCAAGACGACCGAAACCAATGCTGGTAAAATGTCAAATTAAAATGTCTTGAGAAAAGCCAAATGATGGATATGAACTTTTCCTAAGACTCTGTTATTGGTTTAAAAAGCTTCCAACTTCCAAAACAGATTAAGGAACATTGTCTGAATAATTTCTCCAACCATCGCAGTAAAACAGAACGTTGCAGGAATGTTTCTCCAAGACGACCGAAACCAGTGTTGGCTTAAACGCTGAAGTTAAAATGCTCTTGAGAAAAGCTTAATGAAAAGAGGAAAACTTTCAGAACAATTTTATTATTTGTTGCTTTAAGTAAACGCTGGCCTCAAAACCTCTCAAAGCTTTAAAGTTTTAAGGCTTAAAACATCTACAGCAGATCATGTTGTGCAGTATTTTGCCAACCATTCAGTCCAACAAAACATTCTGCAAACGTTTAAGACCAGTGTTGGCAAGACAATGAATGAAAACGTTTCTCTTCACAGAAACAAACGAGTGGATGAGAACGTCTCAGAAGTTACGTTGTGCTTACCTTGCGTCCAGCTTCATTGTTGTGGAGGTTCATCAAGCGCCGGGCGTTTTTTGAGATCTCGCGGGCGTCCACAAACTTCCTGGAGAACTGGATGCCGTATTTGATGTCGGCGGAGCAGCCGCCCCACTTCCAGCTCTCTTCCTGGTTGTAGTAGCCCTGCTTCTCGCGGTCGCAGCCGCAGTGGTTCAGGTTGCCCTGACTGCAGGCGGCCGTCACGGCGTGAGCGACTCCGGCGGCTGTGATGGCGTATGTGAACGCAGCCTCCCTGCTGCCTGAGGGAAGACAGAACAGCCTGTGAAGTCTGATGTGTGTGTGTTTATGTGTGTCTGTGTGTCTGTCTGTGTGTGTGTGTGTGTTTGTTTGTGTGTGTGTATGTGTATATACATATAAAATGAATGACAGTGTTCTTTTAAAGCTGCAATCTGTAACTTTAGTCTCTCTGTCGTCATCTCTGTTTAAGTTATAGAACTGATTTTTTTCTGTACCAAAACAAATTTACGGATTGCAGCTTTAAAAACAGAACTGGAAATAAAGTTATTTCAGATATTGAGTAGAAGTTATTTCTGATATATAAATGCTGAATGAAACAAAACAGGGGTGTGGAGTCAAATGCACAAATGAATACAAATGTTCAACAACAGTATTTCAAAAACACTGAACAGATTTAATGATTGTTTCTTCTCTTTTAGGAGACAGAAAATGACGTCCTGGCCAGCGCGGCATCTTTACACACTCTTGAGCACCTGTGGTAAAACCGCTGCAGAGGTGCGGTTTGTTTCTCCAGCGTGTGAAAGGAAAGCAGCGGTGCTGTCCAAAGTGCTGAATTCTGCTGCGTGAGCCCCTCACGGCCCACCACAACAAACACAGATGGTCACTCAGAGAGACATCAGTGCTAATCTCCTAATAAATAAGATGTTGTTGATTATTGATTAATATGACTGAATCTCAGCAGCTAATACAGTCAACAGCTTAACAAACAAACTCCAGTCAAACTGTGTTTCGCTTCATTTCATCAGTTTAATGTTGTTCAGCTAATGTCTGCTCTAAAGTTTGAAATGTGTTTTGTGAAAATTGCTATTAAACAATCTGCATTGAACTGAATTTGTAGGGTTTGTGTCTTAGCTGTAAAACAAGAAAATAAACACAAACAAAAGCTTTGTTTGCATTTGTCTCATAATCTTCACCATCAACCTAGCAAAGCAGGAATCAGTAACCAGACAGGATGTTGTGCATGTTGGGTTAACAGCCCTTCGTCTGACAGGGCCAGAACCAAAGTTCTGACTCGGTTCCAGCAGGAAGGACCCTGGGATTGCCAGAGGAAAACTGGACTGACCAGAAAACCTCAAACCCAAAGATAATCGTTCACACAAATAATTCTGTCACCTGTCTGAACTCACGTGCAAAACTCCCTTTAAATTTGTCTTCACAAGTCAATCAGTTTGGCAACATTTGCTGCTTGTGTTTTTAATGCTATAAACTCTCATCTTGATGTGAAAACAGCCCATTTCTCTCATCTCTGCATTGACATCCGCTGCCTGAATTTAAGACGAATCCTTCCTGCTTTCTGTGCGGATGAGTTTACAGACTGTTTCTGAAAACAAGGATCCGATTTGGCCCTTAGACTGAAACTAAATCCCTCTTTGACTCAAATCTTCAGGACTCAGAGGGGCAATTAATGTGAGACTCAGACAACAGCTACACACTGCAGCCAAACGCTTCAGACCAGAGAGACGATCGGTGGAGGAGAGATTTAACTCTGCGGTCAGCTGATCATCGGTTCTTCAAAAACAACCGAATCTGCCGGCCTTCTTATGAGCAGAAATAATTTTGTGGTTTACAGTCTGAAGGATTTACACTAAGAAAAAACGCTGGAGTCTCCGGGCTGGAGGCGGACGGGAGCTGTGTCCTACAGTCTGTTATGAACAGATGGATATTTCCGGAACTATATTCCCAGGCTAAACTCCTGAACGCAGCTTTAAACTGCAGTTTCAGAGGATTTAGATGGACTGTGCAAAATAAATGCAAAAAAGCCTGTAATCACAAAAACACTGCGAACCAAACAAGTGATATTAAAAATGATCACTGATGTACAGATTAAAATCAAACTTCTGCTTTTTAAACTGCAAGTTTCCGTACAGCGACAGTTTAAACATCCATGACTGTCCAACTGGTCAGATTTTAGGAGCTCTAGAGATTTTAAAAGTTGAAAGTGTGTCAATGAATAATGACATGAAACTAGATTTAACTGTAAAACGATGAACAAATCTGTGTGGCTTTGCTGCGTATGATAAAAATGTTATTCAACACTTGCATGTCTGTTTGCATGACTGCATTAAATTATCATGTACAGTTTAAATAAAGGGAATCACAAATGAATCATTTTGAGGTTTTTAACAGGAGAACAGCAGACAAACTTCTGTGCTTTCCAATAAAAAATCATGACTCGCTTTGAGTCTGTTCAGTGTTTTTTAAACGACACTGTTTCTGTATCACCCTGATGAGGTTTGAACCCTCAACCCTTTAGTGACCAGCCGTCACATTAAGCTTATTCAGCCACACCACCTCCCAAAAACACACGAGACGTGTCGAGACCTCTGACACTCACTGACCTACTCGCAGCTCCTGCCCAAACACGGTCCGTTCCCCCAGCGCCGAGCAGTTCCAGCGGCCGTACCGGAACTGGTACTGGCATTCATTAATGCCCAGCTGTGCCCCCTCTCCGATCACGATGATGGCGTCGGGGCGGCTCTGACAGATGGCACGCTGGCGAGGGGCGAGACCCGGTATCTTGTTGCAGATGATGTTTGCTCCGAGAGCCACGACAGAGGACAGAGCCCTGAGACACACAGACCATCACCGGTGACGACACATGCAGCATTTACTCATTCTCTGCACTGCATTCAGGAAAAATGTGATAACATGCTAAATAATGCGATGTGCAACTCAGCAGTGCATGTAAAATCTGTTTAAACTGTATTCAAAACCTGGAAATCATGGAAACATGTTTCATCTTTCTGGGAAAAGAAAGCATCACTTCTAAAAGACATCTTGCGTTTCTCCAGTCTGACAATAATAATGTTTTACCAAACAACACTTAAATCACCCCAAATGTGAGTTCAGTTCTGGTCCATATCAAATCTGACTAAATAAATCCGTCCCACGAGACAGACTTCAAACATTTAATCTGCAGGATGAGTAAATGCCCTTTTAAACACATAAATAAATGAACGTTCCCTGAACGTTTGGCTGGAGGTATCAGTCTGTTCTTCTGAAAACTAATCCTGCTAAAACAAACTCAAAACCAGCAGATGTTTTAAGACTCAAACCTCAGTCTCTACACACAGAATCGTTTCCTTAACACATAAAACATTCATATTAAGTTAAACTTTAATATAGTGTAACACAACTGTCCTGTTAAATGACATGGAAATCAAATATTATAGATCATATTTACAGTGTCAGATGTTTTCTGCGTTTATTATATGCAGAAACACACATTTAGTTTAATGTATCAGTTACCCATTAAAGTTTGACACTAACTTCACTTTATCATTATTATTTAACCCTCATCTGACTAACAGAAATATTCTTCTGTAAGTATTTATGTAATGAAATCTCAGCATGACTTTAAAGTCCCATCGCTGTGATTTCATTCATCTGTCCAGTGAGACACTTTAAAACTACAGATGCTATTGAATCCTGTATAATTGTGTTTAATTCCTATTAAACCTCCTTGAATGTAGTTTGTGTTGTTTTGTGTTACGCCTGTGACTCTGTTTGAGATGTTTTAACACGTAAAGGAGTAAAATTACATCTGTATGTTTGTTACAGCCTGACGTCTGGCGTTTACGCGTGACGCGGATGTTTGGAGACTCACAGGTAACAGCCGCTGGTGAGGATGAGGAAGATCTGCGGGTAACAGACGCACAACAGGACGCTGCGCGACGACAACGCGATCATGGTGACGCATGTGGAGAGAAAGAAACGCGTTTAGTTCCCCGGAGCTCCTCGTAGTTCCCAGACGCGCGCGCGTGCGCTGGAGACGCGGTGGCTCATCGCGCGGAACTGGACTGGAGAGACTGGAGAGGGTCGGTGGTTTCAGGCGTTTGGGGATGGAAACCTCTCTCCGGCTCTCTCCGGCTCTCTCCGGCTCTCTCCTCTCCAGAGACGCCGGGCTGCCATTGGGCAGAGGACGAACCATCGCCACACCATCCGCCCACTTCTGCTGCGCGCTGGGATGAACGGACCACAGCGCGGCGCGCCGGCAGGTAACTGGAGCCACTTTTTACACTTTGAGTTTTGTGATGTGTTGTTTAATGTTTAATGTTTGTTCAGCATCTGAGCTGGAGATCAGCCATCAGACCCCGAGGCGTGAAGCATAACAGTTAAACATAACGCAGGGATAAACTAGTTTCTATTTCTGCAGAAACTGTGATTTAAATGCAACACTGTGTTTGTTTGGGGCTTGAGTTTGGACAGACATTGAGTGTTTTGAGTTTAGGATAGAAGCTGGTGCATAATAATGATTATACAATCAATCTACTAGATGCAGTAAATGCAACTAAATGCATTTAATGCAATAAAATGTCTTTACATCGAGTGCCATGTTACCACAGGTTAACTTCTCAAAACTTGAAAACTCAAAAGTTTCATGGCAGTATATTTTACATTCAGACAGATTCCAGAACAAGCATGCATGCATGCATCAATGCATGTCTGCAGCTGCAACTCACCCCAGTCTGGAATAAATGATGCCAAAACAGAGCAACACATTACAGATCCGCAGTCGCAGCTGTCTGACCATGATGTCCATTCAGTGAAGAATGCAGCTGACACGAGCCACTCCTGCGCAGGTAAGCATGTTGTTTAAATCTCTCCAGTGTGTCTTTCTGGGTCCCTGCGCAGCTGTGCAGCTGAGAGCCATAGTCCTGGGATGCGTTGCTGCCTTGAACTCGGGTTCGAGAGTGAAGCTGTTTGAAGACTGTGGCTTTACAAACTCTTTGTTTTTGAAGGAGGAGCAAGAGAAACGTTTTCAGGTGAACCTGTCGTGACTCTCGGGTTTCTCCTGATGGTTTTAGTTTCATCGACGGCTGCAGCCGCTGGTTAAATTCTTTCCATTTCTCTGCAGGTGAAAGTCTAGGGCAGGTAACTCAAGCCTTAGCCCCGCCCCTTCTGCGTTACACCCACAGATGAGGGCTGTCTGCAGGAATGCAACGCGCGCATGGACTGCACAGGCTGTAAATGCGAGGCATGCATGACCAGCCCCCCATCTCATAATGAAAATGACTTTAGATCTATTGCACAAAAAAAGATCTATCATGCAAAAAACTGACCATCCCATTAGTGTGTTTTATTGTAGATGTTTTTTATAAATTGGTTTTGTGGGGAATGCAGTAAGAGAGACGCAGCTGACAGTTTTAGGCTTATGTTCCCATTTTCCTCATGTTCCCATTAACAAAAGAAGATTCTGGGAATATTTGAAATATCCACTTTTGTTAAACGTATTAAAATTGTTGCTTATGAGAACAAGCAGAGAAGTTATTTATACTAAAACATTTTTTAATTCTCTACAAACAATGTAAGAAACATTTTTGCTATATGATATATAACGTTCTACTAACGTTACTGCAAGAACAACATGTTCCCCAGATCTTCTGAAAAATACCCCACAAATCTCACACGTTCTCAGCCACGTCTCAGACTGAGCTCAGGTGTGTCACATGTAAGGGTTGATGCACGCATGCATGCATCACTGCAGCAGCCATGCAGACACAGGTGACAGTATTATAAACACTCCCCCTTGTGGTGGGAATTAAATCCTGGATTACAGATGATTTCACTGGATTACATGAGGTTGATTTTACAAGCATTCAGAGCCGCTAAAACTGTAAAGCTGAGACTTAATACTCAGTATTCTAAACA